>JAVTVY010035346.1:0-143089 GCA_036873755.1 Hanleya hanleyi | reverse complement strand
TTGACCTACATTTTGGTAGGTGACACATTGTGTCCCCCTAATGTATCTACTGGCACAAAAAAATGTTATTTTTAATAATTTCCTGATTTTGGGGTCAGTGACCTTTGACCTTCGACCTTGACCTATTTTTTGGTATGCGACACTTCATTTCCCTCTATTGAATCCACTCACAAAAAATTAGAAATTTTTAATGATTTCCAAATTTTTTGGTCGCACTGACCTTTGACCTCTGACCTCTGACCTACATTTGGTATGCAACACATCGTTCCCCGCCTAGAGCACCCACTCACCAAAAATTGGAACTGTAGATAGAAAACTGTCAATGATCAATAATTTCCTGATTTTAGACAACAGTGACCTTTGACCAGTGACCTCGACCGCAATTTTGGTACGTGACACATCGTCTTCACCTAGAGTATCCACTCACAAAAAATTGCAACTGTGGATAGAAAACATTCACAGATATAGACCGGACACGAACACTTCAGTGATTTTCTGTTTTTTGGGCCAGTGACCTTTGACCTCTGACCTCGACCTTGATTTTGGTACGCGACACATTGTCTCCCCGTAGGGTATCCACTCACCAAAAATTGGAACTGTAGATAGAAAACTGTCCCAGATATAGACCGGACACAAGGGCCGGACAGACGGACGGACGGAAAACGCCATCACATAATACGTCCGCCTTTTGGCAGGTGTATAAAAATTAGTAATTTTTAATGATTTCCTAATTTTTAGGTCACACTGACATTTGACCTTGATTCTGGAGTCCCAGTGATCTGGACTATTGACCTGGATCTAAATTTTGGTACTTGACAAAACGGCTACCCGTAATTTCTCAATGGACTCAAAAAATCATGATTTTTAACCATTTCATGATTTTGGGGTCACAGTGACCTTGACCTACATTTTGATAGGTGACACATCGTGTCCTAATGTATCTACTGACAAAAAAATGTTATTTTTAATAATTTCCTGATTTTGGGGTCAGTGACCTTTGACCTTCGACCTTGACCTATTTTTTGGTATGCGACACTTCATTTCCCTCTATTGAATCCACTCACAAAAAATTAGAAATTTTTAATGATTTCCAAATTTTTTGGTCACACTGACCTTTGACCTCTGACCTACATTTGGTATGCAACACATCGTTCCCCGCCTAGAGCACCCACTCACCAAAAATTGGAACTGTAGATAGAAAACTGTCAATGATCAATAATTTCCTGATTTTAGACAACAGTGACCTTTGACCACTGACCTCGACCGCAATTTTGGTACGTGACACATCGTCTTCACCTAGAGTATCCACTCACCAAAAATTGGAACTGTAGATAGAAAACTGTTCCAGATATAGACCGGACACGACGGACGGAAACCGCCATCACATAATACGTCCGCCTTTTGGCGGGCGTATAATAAGCGATCATCACAACCCGACATGCGAGGGTCCCCGAGGCTGCCTAGGCCCCGGAAGCTCCGGGTCTCAGGTTGCCGGAGATGTGTATTACGCGTTTTCCTGGAAATAAATCTGAACACAATGTATATAGATTTATGGTTCACCGTAAAACACGCATCGATATTGAAGAATATGCCGGACTCTGTTTGACTTCCTGTTTTAACACAAACAAAACAGGCCTATAACACACCACTACACGTCCTGGCACTCTATCGGTAATTTTTATGTTGGGATATGATCAGTTAGTAGTGACGAAAAGTGGGGTGGCCCAAGGATATTCGGGCCCCCCCTAAATCAAAAGTGGGGGGGCTCGGGCCCCCCTGGCCCCCCCGGTTCCGACGCCACTGTACTTTGTTTAACTGTGAATCATTATTTTTCCCTTTAGTCACTGGGCAAGGGCTCAATGAATTTGAAGGATAAGTTGATTATTTAGCCATATTGAAATACTTTGAACACAGGCACATGGTATATCAGTTCTAGCCCTTTAGTTTTTCCTGATCAACAAATCAGCATCATGAACTGTGCACTTTTAATAATATTAGCGGTCTACATGAACAGTGAGTGTCTTCGCGAGCTCAATTCTGGATTTGTTTGCTCGTCATTTCAGCATTACTCAGCATGCACAAAAACTGTTCAAATATTTTCTAGTATTTCAACAACTAATGAGGAGTCCAACCTATGATTTAGCCATTTTTAGGTGCATTGCCACGTACAATGGACCCCGACTCCACTGTGGTGTTGAGTTGCAAAGCAAGGCCTATGTGCTGTACCAAAGAGGGAAATCAGAAGACAGACAAAGGTAGTGATGGTCTTGCAGGAGAATTTATTGTCTCAGTTAGTACATTTTGTAAGTCCCCTCATCAACCAGTCCATTTCACTGCTCATCTTTATGCAGCTTCCTCTGCTTCTGCCTTTGTGGCCCGTGTGTATATTATCTGTGAATGATGTTTGGATATGAGCCGAATAAGACCTGTGTTAAGAGAAAAAAATAAAAAATTTTATTAAGGCTACACTATTTTAGCAAGGCTACACTCTTCACAAGTTAACATGCAAACTAAAATGAACAAATTTTGGGACGCTGAAATTAGCTTAAAAGTGTAAATGTGGTAATATCATATAGTCATCAGATTCAAAATGAATAGTTAAACTCACTAAAGAATTTAACCAACACTGACCTCTAAATCACTCAAAGTGGGTTCAAAGCATGAAAAATTTGCGGAACAGATGTTTCTTGACAAGATCCTCTTGATTAATTATCAGGTAGCTTTGAAATAGACCTACTGTCATTCAGAAGCGATTAAAAATTTTCAGTTATAATTTTCCATCACAATTTATAATTAATTGAGAGTCGATATTTCATATATTCACATCCCAAGATTTTGGAGGACAGTTTCAGGGATTCAACCTAAAACAGTCTGCAACTTTGCATGGCAATAATGTTCTGCTGTCAATGCCAGCCATTTTGTGAACTTTATTAGAAGAGCTGGTCTGAAGTGTAGATGGAGTAACCAGCATATTTCACCATAGTATTGATAAAGTGGTCATATTGGGGAGTCTGCTAAACATAAGCCATTTATCAGCCTTTATCAGGTAATAGAGATAACTATATCTCTACACTGGAGGTAAAAAGGGTCATTTTTGCCCAATAAAATCAAGACTATATGGAGCTAAGGGAGCGTATCAATATCAAGAACGTTCATTTCTGAAGAATGGCGTCGGAAAATGAACTGGCGTCCGTTCATGCTACTTTTGAAAACGAACGTTCGATAGTTCAGAAATGAACTCGGGTGCGTTCATTCTCAATTTGAACGTTCATATTTTAGCGTCCGAAATATATTTGAACGTTCATATTTCAGCGTCCAAAATATAAACAAACTTTCTCTGCTTTAACGTTCACCATAGCCAACCATGGGCATATATACAGCATCGGACGATGTTACAGTGCTTGATCTCCTTACAATATTACCATTTCCCAGGTCAAATAGAAATATCAAACCCTTTTACTCTCCCACCAATTTGTGTTCTTTCAATGAACAAATCTTTCCCAGCTCTTACCTTTACTGTGAAGTTCTTTTAGGGCAGCCCTGGCTAGAGATCCCCGTACCTTTAACCTTTCAGAGACAACTGAGGGAGTGATCAGCTTGTAACTGGGCACCTCTTTATAAAGTTTGTCATATGTCGCTTTATCGAACAGGACAAGATTGTTCAATTTGTCCCGCACCTTTCCTTTCGACCACTTCTGCAAAATAGAATAAGAATGTTCCCAACAATCAAAACAAGTTAAAGATTTGTCTGTTCCATATGATACATTTAAAGATGATAGGTCCAATCCCGAAGCTCAATGTTTCTGGACGTAGTTTGAGTTGCAGCTGGTTCTCGAGGCCTTGTAAAGTGGTTACATTGATCACAACACCCCTTATTATGCAAATGAAGGTTGGGGGGGTTGGTTTAATGTCACACTCAAGGTTATTTCATTCATACGGCGACAGCCAGTTGTGAATGGTGGAGGAAGCCGGCATACCTCATGAGTCCGATATGGACACTGGCAGGGAAAGGTATTTCTTGGAAATGAAGGGATTAATTTTGTGTAGTACATACCACTCTTTCAGATATTGTGAGTTGTCACATGATATCTCATGAGCAAGGTGAACACAGCAAAAATGGATGGTTGAATTTGGAGCAAAACTACATGGATTCATGAACTGCAAGTCGTTTACTCCAGATGACCACTATTCAATGCAGAATCATATCAGTATGGGGTCATAATCATTCAAGTATTACGTACACAAAAAATGTGGTTTTCTGACACCCGTCCCATATGCAAATTTAACCCAGCGTACATAGGAAAAAACCCCTGATTTTTAGATATCCATCCCCCCCCCCCCTCACTGCGTACCTAATACTTGAATGCCCCCTAGAGGAAGATGCAGGTTAGAGATATCTTTAGTTGAAAAAGGACCAAGTCTTTGTGGCTTTGATGGTTCAGTCTACTTCAGCTCATTTACCCTTTCTCTCATTGGGTGCAGCAAGTGAGTTGAGTATGTTTGAACCTCGCTTTCATCAATATTTCACTCGTATCAAAACATTTGGGTCCTATTTCTTTTCACACCCGGTACCCCACAGGTGGAGTCCTGTTCCTTTTTTACTCCCGGAAACCCATTGATGCCCCAAATAGTTAGTCACCTCTTATGACAAACTGTCTGAGGAGCTGTTGCCCTTAATTCTTCCATGATCTGGGATGTGCACAGCGACACCGCAGGTCAATCCCATGACCTGGGGTATGCACAATGACACGGAAGCCCCACTGGTTTGAATGTCTGATGGAATAAAGCGTTTAGCTTCAAAAATCTTTGTGGAGACATATTCAGGGAGATTTCTCATCAATTAATTATCATACTAAAAGTCAAACCCTACCAAATTTGTTGGTATTTGGGTATTTTGAATATCTTCTATAATTTGATATCAGACCCCACACTGTAAACATTTTGCCTCAACAGATCAAGGGTGTGGCTAAATCAGAGAGATCTGAAGCTCTGTGAATGTTCTACTAGATTTATTCTGGATGTAAAAGGGAAAAAACTTGAAAAAGATATATCTCTACAATGGAAAAATATACATGTAGCAAGTCATCTTAAGATGGTGGAGAAGTGGCAGGTTTCTGTTAGGAATGGTTGGGCAACAGTAAACAAACATAGTTTCATTTCATTAACCACATAATTCCAACTTGTGTTGAAAGTAAAAAAACATTAAAAACTCGAGTTGAATTTATTCACTGTATGTACTTACCTTCTTCTTAGCTTTCCCACCACCACCACCCTCCTTCTTTTTGGCCGGTGCAGCCTTCGCCTTAGGGTCTGGTTTCTTGGCAGGCTGAAAATAACAATGAATACATCCTGTATGTACAATCTGCAGACTACCACTCATCACAGTCCTGGCCATCATTATCACAATCTTATTGATAGGCCATTAAAATAATCCAATCGAAAACATGTTATCCAGTATTTAGCTAGCTGGTAATCTCTGGGTATTTTGAGATTTCTTATTTCCCAAGGAGACTCCCTAAGTTTGTGATATTTAACATGGGGAAGACACATTGAAACTCGTACATTTATCTCCATGTTTGACACGATCAAAATATGACATGGATGTCTTGTTGACGGGTCTCGATACATTTTGTTCTCTGCCGCATTTTGAGTGGAAGTGTTCGTGACTAGTAATATTGGTGGTTCTCCAACCTGAGGAGACCATAGATTATGATAGTAACAACCAGTAACACACTCCGCCGAGATGCATATACCTACTCAGAGTTAGATACAGGGTCTCACAGCGTCCTTAAAAAGGACACAACTATAAAATCAAATGACCATTTTTCCACAAAATCAAATGACTTTATTTTAGAAAACTCATAGATTGAAGTGAATATCAGGGGCAAAAAGCACAGTAGTTTGTGTAAAACACTCAAAGAACACGAACTGACAATGTTTTGGCATGTTCAACACCATTAGAGTGATATTAGCCATTTTGCAAAATTAGTTTTTTCAAATAACGACAAAGCTATTTTCAAACGAGGACTTTGGCGAAAATCCTGCATCTAACCCTGCTACTACAAAAACACCCCGAACTCCAATCATAACACTGGGAAAACACTACCAAATTATTCCTTCAAAGATAGTGTGATGGCACTGTAGCTCATCTGACTAACTGGATAAAGTAGCTGTGAGAAATTTTTACTAAAGAGCTGCAACAGATGAGTTTCTAACTTGTGTTGTCCCCCCTGAACATTAAATGATCAATGCAGTAATTTCCTGAGATTTCATGATAAAGTTTCATGGAAAATTCCATATGCGGCCATATTGGATTTTCAAAATGGACCATCAAAGGTATCTTGCACAACTGGACCACAAGGGGAACCTGTGTGTCAAATTTGAGAAAGATCAATGCAGTAGTTCTTGAGAAATCGCGATAAAGTATCATGGGGAAATCCAAGAGGGCCACCTGGTGGCCATATTGGATTTTCGAATCAAATAACAAAAGGTATCTTGCAAAACTAGACCACAAGGAGAACCTGGGTACCAAATTTGAGAATGATCCATGCAGTAGTTCCTGAGAAATCGCAATAACAATGTTTCATGGGGAAATCCAAGATGGCCACCTGGTGGCCATATTGGATTTTTGAATCAGACCACAATCTTGCACAACTAGACCCCAAGGGGAACCTGGGTACCAAATTTGAGAAAGATCCATGCAATAGTTCCTGAGAAATCGTGATAACAATGTTTCATCTGGAGATCCAAGATGGCCGCCTGGTGCCCATATTGGATCGTTGAATCAGATGACAAAAGGTATCTTGCACAAGTAGACCCCAAGGGGAACCCGTGTATCAAAGTTGAGAAAGATCCATGCAGTAGTTCCGGAGAAATCGTGATAACAATGTTTCATCTGGAGATCCAAGATGGCCGCCTGGTGCCCATATTGGATGGTTGAATCAGATGACAAAAGGTATCTTGCACAAGTAGACCCCAAGGGGAACCTGTGTATCAAAGTTGAGAAAGATCAATGCAGTAGTTCCTGAGAAATCGCGATATAGTTTCATGGGGAAATCAAAGATGGCCGCCTGGTGGCCATATTGGATGTTCGAATGAGAGCAGAAAAGCAAGCCTTCAAGTGGCCCACAGTGAAAATATAGGAGAAAATAGAGGAGGAAATTTGCAGAAATATAGGAATTTTCTTAATAAAATATAGGAAATAAAGGAGTGCAAGACAGGTCTGTACTACATTGTATGTTCCAAACGTGGTAGTTTTCTGGTGTTTAAAGTGATCATAAACCCTCAAGTAAAGTTTCCATCAAATGAAAGACCATTGCAAACAGTGTGGGAAAATATTTATTGTAATTTTTTACAATTTTATTACACAGGGTAAATTGCAAATAAAGCATGATATTCTATGGTGGTCTGTTGCAATCATACCTAGGTCCAGGGACGTCACACGGCCTAAATACATATATTTCAAACTTTGTATGCACTTTCCAATGCTGGATTCAAGCTTAAGGTGTGTATAATTTGAGTTTCAACACACTCACTGCTCCAATGTGAATGTTTCACCAAAATCTGGGAGACGGTAACTCATAAGTCAATTTGAATCTTGCATTTAATTTCCCCGATTTTGGTGAAACATGCACATTGGAACAGTGAGTCTTTGTTGAAACTCAAAGTATACACACCTTAAAATTTCTGAAATGTATTTCCTCATGTCAGTTTGACTCATTACAGAGCATTGATGCAAGTTTTCATGAGAAAATGTCGAAATATAGGAGGTTTTGAGTAAAATATAGGAAAATATAGGAATAACTAAAAAATATAGGGAAATATAGGAGGCACTTGAAGGCCTGGAAAAGGTATCTTGCACAACCAGACCCCAAGGGGAACCTGTGTACCAAATTTGAGAAAGATCTCTGCAGTAGTTCCTGAGAAATCGTGATAACAAAGTTTCATGGGGAAATCCAAGATGGCCGCCTGGTGGCCATATTGGATATTCAAATTGGACTAAAGTAAACATGTTGCACAACTAGACCCAAAGGGGAACCGGTGTACCAAATTTGAGAAAGATCCATGAAGTAGTTACCGAAAAATAATGACAAGATTTCACTGGCAAATTCAAGATGACCACCATGGCAGCCATATTTAAAATCGTATCGACACGGCATGAACAAATTCTGTTGTACTCATTGGGGGGAACATGCATGCCAAGTTTCAGCTTAATCGGCCAAGCGGTTTCAGCGAAGAAGATGTTTACGCACGACGGACGACGGACAATCAGGCCATGACATAAGCCCATCGGGCATTCGGCCCAGATGAGCTAAAAAACTGATTCTTGACGTCTTTTCCCCCCATCACACCAAATTAGTTTCAAAAATCCCTAGAAAGTAGATACAAATCTTTTTTCTGCCACTGGCTGAGCCAAGACACACACAATCCGAAAAACTTACCCTCCTACAATAAATATATAAAACATATTTAACTTCAGCACTATCTTCTGTACCGGTACACCAGAAACAAAGTTCACGTCCAGACCTTGAGTATGCTATGAGTTAGCTGCCATCGCCTAGAGAAAAGAGGCGAGTGATACAGAAATGTACCCCTTGACCAGAGAACATGTCCTATGGACATGGTGGAAGACAAATCCCACTTCCTTTACATCCCCCACATTAGGCCAACCTCGTGCCAAACTCACCGAAATTTTCCCAGTCTTAGAAACTTCCAACTCAAATTAAATCAGAAAACTAAATGAAATTTTCCACCACGTCCACCTCCCCCCACCCACCCCCACCTACAAATCTATTGAAAAAATATCTCCTCCTGCATACACCAATTATACATGTATAGAAAATACATGACCACCCTCCCAGCTGGGTACCCAACACCCCTACACAGGGATTGTACAGGTAAATACCATCACATATATTACTTTGTATATAATGTTTTTTTATCAGGTTAGGTTGAATACCCCAATTGGCGTACAGTACATGTACCTCCCATGGCATATAATACATCTATAGAGGTATACCTCAATTGGGGTATCGGATGCAAAATTTATCGAAATCTTTCCAATCGGGAGGGTTTCATCAGACCTGGCATACATTTACCGTTCACCTCAGCTACTTATCCAAGTCCAACGACTGATGCAGTTCAGTTGACTAATCGTTTGAAGAAACCACTCATGCATTCGCCATTACTCAAACCAGATTACTTCAACTAATTTCACCACAATTTTTCCACAGCATGGTCAGCACCATTTTGTCTTCCTATTCTGAGAGGCCCTTCAACTAAAAGGGCCAGATCTCGGCAGCAATTCGCAAAAGTTAACTTTTCTTCATCTCTCAAATTGTTCAGAATAGCGCACACTCTGTTGATGCTCCTTTTTTCACGAGCAGGTTAGAAGGTCGCATCATTAAGTCACTCTGCCACATTTTAAAATATTTTTTGAAAGTATTCCACATTTTTAACTTGCATTAATATGTGAAGACATGCACTGTATAAACATGGCAGTGTGATTAACGTCACAGGACCTACGAAGTGCAGTAGGCATTAGGACTCGAACGCGAACTGAACTCTTGGAAATCCCCACCCCCAGTTGAAATCCTGCCTATATTAAGATGGGCACCGCCCAAGTCAGAATCGCCAGTGATCACCAGAAATTTTCATCAAAAGTAGGTCAGCTCAGAACTTGTTGGTAACAGTCTCCTTAATGCGCCTTCATTCCAAAATAAATAACACTCGCCGATTTAATTTTACAATTTTTTAATTAAAGGAAACAGATTGAATAATATAGGTTCAGTAGATTTCAAGCTTTACGTGTGAAAATACATTTACATCTCTTTAATGGTTTTCAGTGCCCTTGTACAGGATCAAAACAACTTTTTGAATCACATTATTTTCCCAACAATACAACAAATTTTTATATATAGTACTATAGTAGAAAGGTAGCATTTATGTAGTTTACGGTAATTCAACTCAAGACCAACACCTTCTATGCACAAGATAATAATGATTCTATGTCATTCTCCTGAGCATAACCGGTACAAAGACGAATAAATAGCGTCTCTACATCACGTTGTTATCTAGATATATGAGACAACACATTTTGGGCATCGGCAATCTGATGAATGTACTATTCCGGTTTTCTTGTTTCACATTATATTCTATGGTGGTTGATCGGGGATTTTCTTCATTGATAAACGTTAAACCACCTAGCTTTAACTAATTCTGCTAGGCTGTCGTCATTCAGACTGTACAGCCTACACAGTCCAGAGAAAATACACCGCACATTCTTGTACTCCCAGACTTATCACATTTGATGGCAAGTTTAGCGGGCTGTTTAATGTCTAAGCTAGGAAATGTTCCAGGGTAGTTGACAGGCATAATATACTATAGTATCTGCTATACAGGACACCGACCACTGTAATTTGATGTGACAGCAGCACGAGTACAAACCAGCCTTATCTCAGTGGGCTTGGATATAAATCACTGTTAAATACCACAAGGCTCCGATAGAGCCTCTCTCTGTGTTTGTTCCAAGGACAAGCCTTAATGACTTTTAAATCCACTGATAAGGAGTTCCCGGGGCTTCATGGTCATAAAAGGAACATGATACTGTTGAAGGCCACATGGATGGTATGTATCTGTAACAATATACTGAAGTGTTAATATTATATCTAATTTTAATCAGAATTATTTCAGATCAGAACTTGCTGGTAACAATGCCCTAATGCACGTTCATGCCAAAAATCAAGGTTCTAATGTCAACGGTTCTCCTTATTTTGCCGACGAAAGGATTCGGATGGACTGACTCACTCACTCATTACCGGACAATTTGCGATCTGTAGCCTACTTCGTAGGAATATTATCAGTCAAAATGAGCTCAAGCTTGCACGAATTGTGAACAAAACAAATGGATGTAAAACAACATTTTACGTTGGTAGATTTTTATAATGCGAATTCCTAACCTGCTTGTGAAAGATAGAACATCAACTGAGTGTCCGCTAATAAGAGCAGTTTGAGAGATTTAGAAAAGTTAACTTTTGCAACCTGCTGCCAAAAATCGGTCCTTTTAGTTGAAGCGCCTCTCAGAAAAGAAAGCAAATATTCCGCTGCCCATGCTGTGGAAATATGGCGCTGAGATTTGGTGAAATAATCTGGTTTCCCCATAAAAACAATAATGGTGAATGCGCGAGTGGTTCCTCTGAATGATTAGTAGGCTGAACTGCATGATCGGTTGTTTGACTTGATAAGTAGCTAGGGTGAAGGGTAAATGTATGCCGTGTCCCATGAAACTCTCCCAGTTGGAAAGCTTAATATATATGAAGCATGACGATGTGGGTAAGGATTTCGCTGCATTTTGCATCCGATACCCCGACTGAGATATAACTGTATAAATCTAGACATCTTATATGCCATAAGAGGTACTGTACACAAATTGTGGTACTGGGTATTCCACCCAAGGCCATTGTCACTTGATTAGCATGGCCTTGATTTTTTAAATACAGTAACAAGCTAGATGCTATATTTATTATTATTAATTATCAAATATGAAGAAAATGAGCAAGTTTTACGAATAAAAATGTAAATCCTTCATCTATTATAATTGTTTGTCCTCGAAATACAGATGAGGGATGGTCATGCTAAACAACCAATCCAGTGACAATGGCCCAACCTGTATATTCTTTCTACCTTACTGTAAATATGTTATTTCATTGCCTTACTCTGTACCACTGCGTCATGAAATAAATAATGATTGGTTGATTGATAGTGGGGATTGATTGGGGTGAATAAATGTAATTTTCTGGTCTATTTCGACGTTGTTTATGTGTTTCTTTGAATAATGAAAAATCATGCAGCAGGGCTCAGATACTATAATCAGGTCCGGCAAAAGTGGCAACTGGCCTGATTCCAACCAAACGGCCAGATTCCGCTCTATTTGGGTGAATGACATAAATCCTCACCCTAATTAGGCTGTATTAATTGTAACCCAATGTGTTCATTTTTTTTTTCCAATGAAAAATAACTCAAATTATGAACGGACCACTTTTGGCACTGAAATAGGGGGCATGCTTTCTCTGATTCCATAAAATTTATGATGTACATTTGCTTGAGAATTGTGCAGGAAAGTGGAATATGTTGTTGACTCGCAAAAAAATGATGAATCCGGTTGATACAACTTACCCGTTTATAAGTTTTTGGATGAAAAAACATATTCCGCTCACCTTCATACCTGCATGTACAGAGCTCGACGTTAGATCTTTAGATCACCTGTCCTGTCAGGCAGGTGGGTGTGCAAATTTACTTGTCCAAGGTTTACTCCTACTTGCCCAACTTTGACAGCGAAAATTGTTTCGTCGCCGACTGGTCGTAGAGCGAATAAGTTCCTCCACAATTGGCCGATAGGCCCCAGCGAGACCAACTTCGGCCAATGAGCAAATGTCTAACAGCCGAGTCGGGAGAAAAACCATGTGCGGGAGCATCACGGCAATACACGAAATGGGAATGGATGCACTCAGGTTAAGAAAAAAAATGAACAAAATATACGTAAAAGTCTCGCGTCACCGTAAATTTTACAAGTTGTTTTCAATAGTCGTGACAGATGCACAGCTGGCATATTTATTCAGCCAAAACGACCTGTCCAGTCGGGCATGTCAGCTTAGAAACTACCTGCCCCAGTGCTACTACATGTATATCAATTTTACCTGTCTGGGGCAGTCGGGCAGTCTTTAATGTCGAGCCCTGATGTAGGAGGCTGCCATCTCCTGCTCGAAGTCAAAGCCATCTATCTACGCACAGCTAATCGATATCATTTTTGTTATATCATAATCGTTATTGTTTTCGGTAATCAGCCCATACAGCCAGGTCAAGAGGAATATGAATTGTGTTCGGGACCCAATTCGACTGGAAACCCACGAAAGCTACCAAAGCTGGGAATCCTCTGGCTGATGATAAACATTTGTAGCGAGGTATTGGAGCACTCAAGTTTATTAAGGCCCAAAATATGCGAGGAATGTTACTTATTACAAAGCTGGCTAATGTACATGGTTTGGGGTCGCTCCACTTGTTTTCGCGTATTTATCATCTTTGTATAAATTATCGAGTAATCTGCATGTGACTTTGTCATGTGTTTATTTTTGTTGTTGACAACATACTTCACCTTCCCACACACTTCGTTGACAAAAGTATGATATCAATTTTACAGTTTTCTAGAGAGGAGTTCCAGTACATATTAGTCCAGTATAACGTGACACCAGGCTTTCTTTTTTAATATGCTTTTGTTTACTGACAAGCCTGGTAGTCCTGTCGGCTTTCATAGTGAACACAAATCGAATTACCACTGCCAACATATCAGCGGGAAAAATGCCCCAAGTTGAAAATATAAAGAATTTGCATGCCCACTCACCTTGATAATTCAGAAGACCAGTACCTACTTCATTCATATAATTCCCAACTCTAACAGATCTGATAACACGCGAGTGCACCCTGGCAATCTAGAGGTATTTTTCCAGCGACTGAATTTATCTCGCAAAAATATGGCGACAATGGAAAAGCCTTGACCTTGGACCTTATTTGGGAATATCACGTGCCAACACAACTCGTCACATAATACGAGGGAACCCCAGAGGACAAAGGGATCTTCCGTTATATCAGGTTAATTTTCATGTGAGGAAAGATGAACTCAAAATTACTGCTGCAAATATTAGTATTGATGAATTTGTAAAAAATATGGAAACGAAGAAATTAATAAATTTGTGCTGATCGGGTTGACTTTAATTCAGTTTAGTCGAAGCAGGGTCCGTTTTATTGTTATTCATTGAGGAAGATCCCTTTGTCCTCTGGGTTTTCCCCGTATTATGTGACGAGTTTTGTGAACATGTGATATCCCCAAATAAGGACCAAGGTCAAGGCTTTTCCATTGTTGCCATATTTGCGAGAAAAATTCAGTCGCTGGAAAAATACCTCTAGATTGCCAGGGTACACTCGCGTGTTATCAGACTTGTCAGAGTTGGGAATTACGTGATATGAATGCAGTAGGTACTGGTCTTTTGAATTATCAAGATGAGTGGGCATGCAAATTCTTTATATTTTCAACTTGGGGCATTTTTTCCGCTGATATGTTGGCGGTTGTAATTCGATTTGTGTTCACTCTGAAAGCCGACGGGACTACCAGGCTTGTCAGTAAACAACAGCATATTAAAAAAGAAAGCCTGGTGTCACGTTATACTGGACTACAGTACATATGCGCCAAACATTACCATCTTTCCAAGTCGTGTTCTTTGGATGAAAGGGAGGAGACACTTTGGGTTACGATTAATACAGCCTAACTGGGGCGAGGATAACTCAGAAACTCTGGCTGTGATAGGTAAATATAGGATAAGGGGGTGTGGCATTCCTATCACAGCTCAGATCGATGGTAGGTTAAAATTTGTCGATAAAAACTGAGGTCGCGAAAAGCGCCTTTTCGCTGACGAAAATAACGAAACGGGAGAGAAAAAATATGCCAATTTGATACAGTTTGACCGACCTGAGCTTCTTTGTCCATGTACCATCTATCAGGACTGTTTTGATGCTGACAAAATGTGATCAAATGTAGGAGAAGAAACCTCCATTGATTTTAACGTTTTCGCGCCTTTGACATCTTGTGAGAATATGACCTTCCCTATTTTTATCTCATGACCTTTCTGATCACGTGAATAAACACACATCGCTATTGGTTTAAACCAGCATGGATGGATTTCTTGACGATGCGAGCCAAAAGGTCAACCCCATTCTGCGCATGTCCCTGTAAACTGTGGGGAAAGAAACAACGGTTTGTTGACAAAATCCGTGTTTGATGGTAGATTCCATCTAATTAAAGGACATTAGGTGGTTGTCATATTGCTGGAGATGCCAAATCATATTATTTATTCGATAAAATGCTTTTTGTGCCTCTGTATCAATTCCCCACGCTGTGTGCACTTAAAGATCTCGAGCGACTGACGTCTTATTTAGTCATTTCAACTTCAGGCTCTATAGATGGATTTCTTGTTTATGTTTTCATCCGGGGATTCTCTGAAATGATAAAAGCCAGCTGGTAGGCCTAATCCAGACCTCTATTTAACGCTAAGTGGTTCTCTGGGCTGCACTATGCTGGTTTCATGCTGGCGTTACACGAGGGATATCTATATGCCTACCAAGAAGAAATCCATCTATTAGTCATTCGGGCTAAGGAGTCAGATTCAGCAACAACAACCAAAAAAAATAGACTCCTTAGCCAATGTTTCGGGCTAGGGCGAGGATTGAGGATTATGATTTCACCCAAATTGAACGAAATCAGGCCGTAATAGTCGGAATCCGGTCAGTTGCCACTTTTGCCGGACCTATCACTATAGTATCAGTCATGTTATGGTACGACTTGTCAAAAGTTGTGTGGCTGTTACCGTAGTTCAACAAGCTGAACCCTGCTGACATTTAATTTTGTGATATTGACAATGCAGGCATTGTCAATATCACAAAATTAAATGTTGAACTAGCTGTTACCGTAGTTCAACAAGCTGAACCCTGCTGACATTTAATTTTGTGATATTGACAACGCAGGGTTCAGCCGTTGAACCGAAATTTCCTATCGCAAAATTTTCGGCCTCCCGACCCAGGTAACAGCGGGTGGATTTGGGCTCACAAAAATCGATAATACCTACCGCTTTGCACTCTCTTGGATAGAATACATATTTGCCTACTTCCCTGGCCATTTATTTTCTCCGTCCAGCTTCTTTAATTTCCATAAACGGCGAAAGAAAAAAAAATCATCGTCGCTGATCTTCCAAAAACTAAATATGCCACCATTTTGAAAATATCACTATGGTGACACGAGACTGATCGTACCTCGATTGTAATTTCGGGACTGTAGACGGGAAGGTCGGAAACGGCTCATTCATAAGGCTGTCAAATTATCTGCTTTTAAATGTAAAATTGTAACTATAGGTATGAAGCATAATAGAAGGCACATACTGGAAAAGGTGATTCACGGGATTTTTCATCTCCCTAAGCGACTGGATCTACTGAGCGGATTCAGTTCTTCCGACTCGTGTAATCCTGAATTTAGAATAACATCACGCGAGATTCACGGTCACGTGATAAAATGGCGGCCGATTTCGTTTTTGGAAGATCAGCCGCGATGATTTTTTTTTTCTTTTGCCCTTTATGGAAATTAAAGAAGCTGGACGGATAAAATAAATGGCCAGGGAAGTAGGCAAATATGTATTCTATCCAAGCGAGTGCAAAGCGGTAGGTATTATCGATTTTTGTGAGCCCAAATCCACCCGCTGTTACCTAGGTCGGGAGGCCGAAAATTTTGCGATAGGAAATTTCGGTTCAACGGCTGAACCCTGCGTTGTCAATATCACAAAATTAAATGTCAGCAGGGTTCAGCTTGTTGAACTAGCTGTTACCGGTACTTGAATAGCTTTGTGGCTGTTACAACAACAGCGGTTTTATCATCTTTTTCCCTCTTTGGTTGTATTATCATTTGTAACTGACATTTCTGGGGGAGGAGTTGTTGTTGATGTTGCAGTGCAGTGAATGTTGAAAATTGGACACCGCCTCATGCTAGGGCGGAACACGTGGAGTATATATCGCCTCACCGAGTCAATTCAGTTTAGTTTCATCGCAAAAATGAACTAAAATGATTTGTTTCTTAGCCCATCGCAAAGGACAGACCAAACGTGTTGCAAGAAGTTACGTAGTAACCCATGAAGCTGAATGAACAGGAAAACAAACCATTTCTTCTCGAAATCGGAAGTTGAAAAGAAAGGACTCCCTGATTCCACGAAGGAGGACCCAGATCTGCGTCACTACGATACGATACGATTTTGTTACGATCAAGTGTTCGAACAGCTTGATCAAGGGGACATAACTCACAACTGATATGATATGATTTTATTCTCATTGTCAGTATGGCAATCAAATAAAAAGTATAGAGACTAAACAAATATATATATATACTGAGGAAGTCCACCATGTCAGAACGATTTTAAGCGTCTGATCAGCTCCTGTGATATTTAACTTTTTGACAGTCTATGAAACTGATATGTGATGGTTTTACTAAATGGATTTTTGCAATGTATATTATATCTATCTGTCTCTGTTTATATTTTGGTTATTTGTTGTTTTCTCATGTATTTTTATGTCGATAATAATAGCGCCTAGTGTGCTAATGTTGTCTTTTATCAACATCGACAATAAAGAAACTATCTTATCTTATCTTATCTTATCTTACCATGAGCGAGAACAAAAGACTGGCTGTTTAACTTTTCGTCCCTTAGCTAAGATTCATAGCGAGTAGTATACAGACGGCATATAGCCTCGCATTGACCTTTGACCTCTGTGGAGGTCACGTGGAGGTGGAGAGGTCAAAGGTCAATGAGTGCACTTGAGCATGTATTGACCTGTATCCTCTCATCTCGTCCATCATCTGACCTTGGATCATGTTTAGACATGTTAGGGGGTTCCTCCGCGGTGATGCGGTTTGGCGGTGATGCGGTCTGCCTCCGCGGACAGAAAGTAGTCCCAAATACGTGGGTTTTCGTAAGAATGTCCGGCAATCTCCAGGGGCGATAGAGTCCCCTAGTAGACCGATTGGGTCGAGTGAGGTATCAAAGTGAAGCGCTCTTCCAGGGCCATCCAATCATGGGTGGGTGTGTGTATAATTAGGATTTGTCCCGAAAATATAAAAAGCGGAACACGGACTTTACCTCTAAAATAGGGGAAAACTCCTATCAACCCTATCCCAAAGGGCTAATATCGGTTCCTGGCTTATCGGGGCCTGCTGAGAGGGTGGGGGAGTGGGTGTATGTGAAATTAGGATTTGTCCCGAAAATATAAAAAGCGGAACATGGACTTTACCCCTACAATAGAGGAAAACTCCTATCAGCCCTATCCAAAAGGGCTAATATCGGTCCCCGGGATTATCTGAGTCTGCCTATCAAGTCATGGGTGGGTGCATGTAAAATCAGGATTTTTCCCGAAAATATAAAAAACGGAACACTTTACCCCCTAAACTAGGGGAAAACCCCTATCAAGGGCGTATATTGACTCCCACTGACCTTTGACCTCCAGTATAGAGTGCGTATATTCACTACCATTGACCTTTGATGGCATTTATTCCGCCGCAGTGATGCGGTCTGGCGGTGATGCGTTCTGCCCCCGCGGAGAAAAAGTAGTCCCCAGACTTCAAATACGCTGCATGGTCCGATTGGGTCGTATGAGGTATCAATGTGAAGCATTCTTGAAGGCGCACGGGGCCTGCTGAGAGAGGTAGGGTGGGAGAGTGGGTGTATGTAAATTTAGGATTTGTCCCGAAAATATAAAAAGCGGAACACGGACTTTACCTCTACAATAGAGGAAAACCTCTATCAACCATGTCTAGTGGAGGCTAATATCGGTCCCCCGGGCTTATCGGGGTCTGGGTGCATGGGTGGGTGCATGTAAAATGACGATGTGTCCCCGAAAATATAAAAGGCAGACCACGGACTTTACCATTACAATAGGGGAAAACTCCTATCAACCCTATCCCAAAGGGCGAATATCGGTCCCCGGGCTTATTGGGGTCTGCCTATCAAGTCAATCGGGTGGGTGCATGTAAAATGAGGATTTGTCCCCGAAAATATAAAAAGCGGAACACGGACTTTACCCCTACAATAGGGGAAAACTCCTCAGTATGTTCTTTAAGTGCACAAAGTTCAATGAGTGCAAGTGTACTACTCTGTATCTGGGGTTAGGATGCGTAGGTGTATGACGTCACTTCCGGTAGGCGTGAATCGGGCGTGACCCTGGGGAACATGTTTAGACCTGTCTGACTCACATCCGGGTACTTTCCTGTGAGTGGGTGAGTGAGTGAGTGAGTGGGATCCGACTGGACTAATATTATAATGTATCATCCGTTTTCATCATTTTGCGCATGCGCAGTCTGGTCGTAGTATAGAAAGCAGGCATTTTGGGGATTCGTGGAGGTTTGTTGAGTGATTGAGGGATCATACCTGGTCAAATGGACCGTGTGGGGTATCAGTTTTCCATCCGGGTCCTCATCTTACATTTAAGAGTAGTATAGAAAGCAACAATTTTGGGGCTCCGGGCTCCGAGCTCCTGCCTGCCTCATCCCCGAACTCCGAGCTCCCGACTACTCCATCCCCGAGCTCCGAGCTCCCGTCTTTACGCCTTAACGCCCGTCGTTACGTCTTAACGCCCGTCGTTACGTCTTAACGCCCGTCGTTACGCCTTAACGCCCTAGCATAACGCCTCGACGCCATGATATACACAGATGAAAGAAAAACAACAACAACAAGGATGAGAGATGAGAGAACAACAACAATATGTTGTTTTTTTTCATATGGTTTATTCTCCCCTTCAGTACATCATACCCACGCTGAGGGAGCCGCGTTGGGTATGTTTACAATTCAAGAAGGCTCTTGTCCAATCAGAGGCCGCCATTTGGCGCTGTATCAGTCATATTCGTTCTTGCCCGTTACTGCGTTAGTTGTATTCTCGGCTGCCCTTGTCCAATCAGAAGTCGCCGTTTTAGAAACTTTCATCTTTGCTCGGTGTGACCTAATCGTCGTCGGGCAGGCCTGGATATTGTTCGCGCAGCATGTCCTGAAAGAGTTGTTTGCGCATCCTGATCGCATTTTCCAGGGCCTCAGTGGGTGGTAGCCCCATATCCTCTTCCAAGTGACGCTTGGTCCTCATGATGGACCTGTGCGTGGGGTCGCCTTTCATTTCAAGCGGTAGCAAGGTATACTGTTCATAGATCGCCATGGCTGTTTTCCTGATGCAGGGGCGCATTTGGGCGTACGCCTGTTGTAAGTTATTCTGTCCGGCGTTCTCGATCGATGCAGCATGAGTATTGATAGCTGCTGTCACAATACGATCCCAGAAGGTACGTTCTGCCTCACTTTCCTGGGATGTAGGCTGACTATCTGAGGTCAAGCTCTTCGTATCAGAAGATAGACTCTCATCAATCTCTATATCGGCTTCTTGTTCTTCGGAGTCTTCAATCCCATGTATATTTTTCTCGTGTCGCATCATATCGTAACGTCTGGTGAACGTGCGTTGGCACTCAGAGCAAGTATAAGCCATATTGACAGTTGAACGTCGACTGTGCGTGTTTTGGGCAATACACTTGCTTTTATAGACAGTAACGCCCGTCAACGCTTGGCTTAACGCTTCAACGCCCTGGTGAACTAGCTCAGAAGCCCTGATTTTCATGGAAGTGCCACCAATACATCGAAATGCAGTGACGCCCGTCAACGCCCGTCGTTACGCCTTAACGCCCCTCTCAACGCCCGTCAACACCCGTCGCTACGCCTTAACGCCCGTCTCAATGCCTTAACGCCCTATCTTTACGCCTTAACGCCCGTCTCAGCGCCTTAACGAGCGATAAAGGGGTTTTGGAGGTTTAACCTTTGAACTCTGAGTGCACATTCGGTCACGTGACCGGACGTGACCTTTGACAACGTGACCGAAAGTGACCTTTGACCCCGCGCTGCTCGGAAGTGACGTCATCGTACGCAGACGCACACACACACATACCTGGTGCACCCTGTACCTATAGGCCTCAGATAGTCAGCCTACATCCCAGGAAAGTGAGATTGCTGAGAGTCTATATACTGATACGGAGAGCTTGACCTCAGAGAGTCAGACTACATACCAGGAAAGTGAGGCAGAACGTACCTTCTGAGATCGTATTGTGACAGCAGCTATCAATACTCATGCTGCATCGATGGAGGACGCCGGACAGGATAACTTACAACAGGCGTACACCCAAATGCGCCCCTGCATCAGGAAAACAGCCATGGCGATCTATGAACAGTATACCTTACTACCGCTTGAAATGAAAGGCGACCCCACGCACAGGTCCATCATGAAGACCAAGCGTCACTTGGAAGAGGATATGGGGCTACCACCCACTGAGGCCCTGGAAAATGCGATCAGGATGCGCAAACAACTCTTTCAGGACATGCTGCCCGAACAATATCCAGGCCTGCCCGACGACGATTAGGTCACACCGAGCAAAGATGAAAGTTTCTAAAACGTCGACTTCTGATTGGACAAGGGCAGCCGAGAATACAACTAACGCAGTAACGGGCAAGAACGAATATGACTGATACAGCGCCAAATGGCCTCTGATTGGACAAGAGCCTTTTTGAATTGTAAACATACCCAACGCGGCTCCCCCAGCGTGGGTATGATGTACTGGGGGGAGAATAAACCATATGAAAAAAACCCATATTGTTGTTGTTCTCTCATCTCTCATCCTTGTTGTTGTTGTTTTTCTTTCATCTGTGTATATCATGGCGTCAAGGCGTTATGCTAGGGCGTTAAGGCGTAACGACGGGCGTTAAGACGTAACGACGGGCGTTAAGGCGTAAAGACGGGAGCTCGGAGCTCGGGGATGGAGTAGTCTGGAGCTCGGAGTTCGGGAATGAGGCAAGCAGGAGCTCGGAGCCCGGAGCCCGGAGCCCGGAGCCCCAAAAATTGTTGCTTTCTATACTACTCCTAAATGTAAGATGAGGACCCGGATGTAAAACTGATACCCCACACGGTCCATTTGACCAGGTATGGTCCCTCAATCACTCAACAAACCTCCACGAATCCCCAAAATGCCTGCTTTCTATACTACGACCAGACTGCCCATGCGCAAAATGATGAAAACGGATGATACATTAGTCCAGTCGGATCCCACTCACTCACTCACTCACCCACTCACAGGAAAGTACCCGGATGTGAGTCAGACAGATCTAAACATGTTCCCCAGGGTCACGCCCGATTCACGCCTGCCGGAAGTGACGTCATACACCTACGCATCCTAACCCCAGATACAGAGTAGTACACTTGCACTCATTGAACTTTGTGCACTTAAAGAGCATACTGAGGAGTTTTCCCCTATTGTAGGGGTAAAGTCCGTGTTCCGCTTTTTATATTTTCGGGGACAAATCCTCATTGTGCATGCACCCGCCCGATTGACTTGATAGGCAGACCCCAATAAGCCCGGGGACCGATATTCGCCCTTTGGGATAGGGTTGATAGGAGTTTTCCCCTATTGTAACGGTAAAGTCCGTGGTCCGCTTTTTATATTTTCGGGAACAAATCGTCATTTTACATGCACCCTCCCATGCACCCAGACCCCGATAAGCCCGGGGGACCGATATTAGCCTCCACTAGACATGGTTGATAGAGGTTTTCCTCTATTGTAGGGGTAAAGTCCGTGTTCCGCCTTTTATATTTTCGGGACAAATCCTAAATTTACATACACCCACTCCCCCACCCTATCTCTCTCAGCAGGCCCCGTGCGCCTTCAAGAATGCTTCACATTGATACCTCATACGACCCAATCGGACCATGCAGCGTATTTGAAGTCTGGGGACTACTTTTTCTCCGCGGGGGCAGAACGCATCACCGCCAGACCGCATCACCGCGGAGGAATAAATGCCATCAAAGGTCAATGGTAGTGAATATACGCACTCTATACTGGAGGTCAAAGGTCAATGGGAGTCAATATACGCCCTTGATAGGGGTTTTCCCCCAGTTTAGGGGGTAAAGTCGGTGTTCCGTTTTTTTATATTTTCGGAAAAAATCCTGATTTTACATGCACCCACCCATGACTTGATAGGCAGACTCCGATAAGCCCGGGGACCGATATTAGCCCTTTTGGATAGGGCTGATAGGAGTTTTCCTCTATTGTAGGGATAAAGTCCGTGTTCCGCTTTTTATATTTTCGGGAAAAATCCTAATTTTACATACACCCACTCCCCCACTCTCTCAGCAGGCCCCGATAAGCCAGGGACCGATATTAGCCCTTTGGGATAGGGTTGATAGGAGTTTTCCCCTATTTTAGCGGTAGAGTCCATGTTCCGCGTTTTATATTTTCGGGACAAATCCTAATTTTACATACACCCACTCCCCCACCCTCTCAGCAGGCCCCGATAAGCCAGGAACCGATATTAGCCCTTTGGGATAGGGTTGATAGGAGTTTTCCCCTATTTTAGAGTCCGTGTTCCGCTTTCTATATTTTCGGGACAAATCCTAATGTTACACACACCCACCCATGATTGGATGGCCCTGGAAGAGCGCTTCACTTTGATACCTCACTCGACCCAATCGGTCTACTAGGGGACTCCATCGCCCTGGAGATTGCCGGACATTCTCACGAAAACCCACGTATTTGGGACTACTTTCTGTCCGCGGAGGCAGACCGCATCACCGCCAAACCGCATCACCGCGGAGGAATCCCCTAACATGTCTAAACATGATCCAAGGTCAGATGATGGACGAGATGAGAGGATACAGGTCAATACATGCTCAAGTGCACTCATTGACCTTTGACCTCTCCACCTCCACGTGACTTCCACAGAGATCAAAGGTTAATGCGAGTCTATATGCCGTCTGTATACTACTATAGCGTCTCCCTTCCCTCAGGGAAGGGAGACGCTATGAATCTTAGCTATTCGTCCCTCCGCTGACTGACTGGGGGCAACATTTACGCTTTATCATTGCTGAAAGTTCGTTTTGTTTCTGTCCGCTTAAAAATTCTGAAACTTTTGTATGTTTTATGAAATGAATATCGTCACCAAATACGTTAAAAAACAGTGTCCAGAAAAATATAATTTTCTATTTACGAAGATTTTTCCGGATCTCTCAACTTTAACTTGATGGGAGCCAGCCCTCAGTGCGGAGGAGAAACAGCTGCCTGTGACGAGGCTTGGACTTCCCCAATAATCGGCGCTGCAAATTAATTTAAAGACTGTATACACACAATAAAAACAAATTAGCTCAAGACAGAACAAGAATTACAAGCGACTAGTCCGTCATTCATTATTCAGCCGTCGTCCATTGCAGAATCTAAATTCAAATACCTATTCCATATTCCATATAACAGCATTACCACCATATTAAAGAAAAAATCATAGTATACATAAACACAGGCTAGTTTCATGCAGGAGAGAAGCGGTTGTAATGATGCCGGCAAAACATCATGCAAGATGTTCCAAAAATATCAAATCGGTATCGCTAGTAAAGTTGCATCTAGAGAATGATGTATCTCAGTCACGATTTGATTGTGACTGTTCATATGAACACCATGGGCTATCTGAAGTTTCATCAAATCCAGTGAAGGTGGATATATACCTTTGCCTGCGTCATTTATATAGCGATTATCCACATCGAGAAGATCGTCTATTAGTCCATGAGATAGCCCCCCAAAAGTGCTCTAGATATCAATGATTTTGCACCCCCCTGGGGAGTACATTTTCTATATGTCATTTTAAAGAGGAAGGTCTGCAGAATACCATGAGGTGTGTTGCCACCCTCGAAAAGTGTTTTGTCATGGTCTAAAGCCCACTGAATGAGGTACCCTTAATTGCGACATGTGCATTATTGTTGAACACGCACGTTACATGCCTCTGAGAAGGTCCATAATGAAGGGCAATGAACATATGAACTATTTGGCTCTGGGTGTAGACCCCGATTTAAGGGCTGTCCACAGCATCTGTGACGTCATCGGTGAGGTCATCAGTGCGAGTAGTAGAGAAAGTGGGCATTTTGGGTAAGTGAAGGAAGGCATTTGGGGTAGAAATGGACCACTATTGGTTAGAATGTGTCGTGAGAGGTGTCATTTTATAGCTCTCGGGGTGTAGACTCCGATTTGAGAGCTGACCACAGCATCTGTGACGTCATCGTTGACGTCATCAGTACGAGTAGTAGTGAAAGTGTGCATTTTGGGGGAGTGAAGGAAGGTATATGGTGTAGAGATGGACCATCCTTGGTCCGAATGCGTCGTGTGGGGTGTCATCTTGTAGTTCTCGTGGAGCAGACCACGATTTCAGGGATGTTCACGTCATATGTTACGTCATTGGTGACGTCATCAGTAGGAGTAGTAGCGAAAGTGGGCAATTCGGGGCGGTGAAGGAAGGTATTTGGTGGATAGATGAACCATCCTTGGTCCGAATGCGTCCTGTGGGGTGTGCATTATACCATATTTTTGCTGTATTATACCATATCTGTCCTGCATTATACCAAATCTGTGCTCTATTATACCATATCTGTCCTGAATTATACCATATCTATACTGTATTATACGATACCTGTCCTGTGTTATACAATATCTGTCCTGTGTTATAAAATATCTGTCCTGTATTGTACCATGACGTATGTCCTGTATTATACAATATATGTTCTGTTTTATACCAAATCTGTGCTGTATTATACAGTATCTGTCCTGTATTATACCGAATCTGTGCTGTATTATACCATAGCTGTCCAGTAGCATAACAAATCTGTGCTGTATTATACCATATCTGTGCTGTATTATACCATATGTCCTGTATTGTACCATATATGTCCTGTACAGTACAATATATGTTGTGTATTATACAATATTTGTCCTCTATTATACCATATCTATCATGCATTATACCATTTCTTTGCTGTATGATATATCTGTCCTGCATTATATCATATCTGTGCTGTATTCTACCATATCTGTCCTGTATTATACCATATATGTCCTGTGTTATACCATATATGTCCTGTATTGTACCATATATATCCTGTATTATACCATATCTGTCCAGTATTATACGTTATCTGTGCTGTATTATAATCGGGGAAGGTATCAATGTGAAGCACTCGTGGCTCCTATTGGAGGGGCTGGGTCGTGGAAATGATGCCATTCTGCACATGTGCAGTTGTGGAGTAGTAGTGAAAGGGAAGTTTCAGAAGTGTACAAGGGCACTATATGACAGAATATTTGTTCGCTTTCTCCACGACCTCTCAGCTTTAATATTGGGGTAATGTCCTGTTCGTTTGCATACCTCTCCGATCACAAATTAATGGGAAAATTCAAAATTGTGGACATGCCGAAAGGTTGCTTTTCCGTCATTTTTGCTTCAATATTGCGTTCCTTTCTTACATCACATCACATAATAATTTAATAATAATGATGCTACTTGACGAGGCTTTTCCACATTTTGGTGTGTAAAGTCAGTATTTCGCATTTTATTTTTTCGGAAAATCCTAGTTTTTCACCTACCCCACCCATCACCTGATCGATCTCGTTTCAAGATGAGCCCTCACGCGGCCCCTTATGACCGATATTTGCCCAACAATATCTTGAAAACGGACTGTTTCAAGATCCACTTGAAAACAGTCCGTTTTCCTCATTTGTTTCTCGAGAAATCCTAGTTTTGCACCCACCCAGCATGTTGTGTTACCGGAAGTTACCTCGCCCGCGATGTGACCTTTGATCCAGACGTTACCTTGACCGAAGGTGACGTGATCAACGAACGTGACATCACCAGAAATGACATCATCCCACCTCTCAACAATCTCAAGAGATTTCGCCTTTCTATACTACTGACAGTATCACTCTTGGATTTCTATCTTTCCTAGTGGAACTTGCCCCCAGCATATGTTGCGGCAAGTCGCCCACCTCCCTCATCTGCGCCCAAAGTCTAAGGATTTGTATTATTTGGCTTCAGTTATGCAATTTTCAAGGAAATAAAGAGGAGTTAAGGATATTGATTATTATATCTGAACTTTTGACCTCTTCAATGACCTTTGACCTTCAAAAGTTGAGAAACAACTTGATTGGTGATGATGTGTGTTAACCTTGGTGGACGCTACGAGGAAATGGGGCATCATACTTACGTATGAAGCAGAGAGAGATCTACCGGTTTAAAGGCAAAATAATCATTTCAAATTTCCGATCTGAAAGACAGTTCTTGCAAAAACCGGGGGTACCATTTTGCGCATGCGCAATGACCATGTCAAAACACTTTGCCATCGTGGCAACATGCCGAACTCTGTTCAGCACATTCCAACCTTCAAAATGATATATAGAAAATGGACTCCCCAGGGGGGTGCAAAATAAACTAAATTTTACCACCCCATCTCATGGACTATATATAACGTTTAGTGAATGAGAAGGAACGGGCTTTGAATGGATCGGTTTTTGAAAGCGCTTGCATATAGTCATATTCATAAGAGAACAGATACAGGTCAGCCAACAGGGGTGCACAATTAGTACCCATTGCAATACCTATATGCTGTTGATTGTGTTGCCAAATTTCACATATATATTTTTAATGAGAAATTCAGCAACTCTATAAACAAAGAAACATCCCATGGAATGATATCCCTTGTATGAAGTAGAGCTAGAGAATGCTTTATGGCCTCTGACATTAATATATCGGCGATTATTTTTTTTAACACAGATAATGTCAATGAACCTAGACAGTCAAGGAGGTCCTGATGAGGAATTGTAGTATAGAGAGTCGAGAAATCCCATGTGGATACTTGTCTGTACAATATGTAGCATCAAGTTCTTCCGTAAGACATTTTGAGTTTTTCAATATCCACATACATTCAACGCCAGAGTTTTTTGAAATAGTGGCGCAATACCTTTACCAAAAGGCTTGAAGGGCCGTTGTCAACAGGGTTCAAAGAAGCTTGAAGGTGCAGCTTCTAGAACCAGCTTTGAATCTGGCATTGTATGGTGATTTATGCATTTTGAGAGTCCATGGCATGTGGTTATGATTGATTGAGGGACATATACCTCTTTCGTTGATAAATGTTTTGTGATTGTTAAACAAATCTTCCAGAGTAAATGCAGTTTGGGTGCAAGTAGACGTATTTGACGATGGTATGCTTACATTCAATTCCTGAATCAGCACCTGGTAATAGTAATATTTACATATTATATTATTTGGCGCTTTGTCTGCTGGGAATATGACGAATTTACTCTGGATATTTGCTGGAACTGAACTTGCTGGAAATTGGGGTTTCTCAGTACTTGTTTTGCTTGGGGAAGGGTACTTCTGTCAATATGGCGGATTGTGTCAACGACCCATCCTCTCCCAGGGTGCTTTGCGCTAAGCTGCATTTACCCCTGTAGGGGTCTCGCCATTTTTTTACAGGATTCTTGTAAAAACCAAGAACTGTTCTATCCGAGTGTTTTACAGATCGCAAAATGCATATTTATCTCGTAATACACTAAACAGTTATTCAATGTATTTCAAAACGCCAGTTTCACACAGTTTGAAGGCAGCTTTTTGACAAATTACCCTAGAACTATATGTTGCGAAAATATATGTCGGTGAGTAGCGACTGATATCAATTCGCCCAGTTAGACGGTCGCCATGTTCGTTCACTGTGGCAACAGATGACCTCGAGTCAACTCCGGCCCAGTCCTTGAGAACCGTACAGCTCTAAATGGAGAGGCGCAAAGCAGAACTAAATGAATGCCTGGTAGTGCTTGTAAACGACCTTGCTCTTGGTGAGTACTGTAGGTTCAACTTTTCCTCGCTTAGACCAATCAATAACGTACTGTTTCAATGCAGTCAGGACTATCTTCTGGTCGGCCTTCAGATATATTCATCTCGGCTGTCTATATTTAGGTCCCTTCATCGGGAGTGTTCGCAGGTCCTTATCACTCAATATATCAAGATTACCAGTCACAATATGTTTGCATGGTGTGTAGATAAGTTCGACGACTCACAATCACAACTATAGCCTCCCGACATGTATAAGTTTCAGTCAAACTCCTTCACAGAATTAGGGTAATTGAATATTTTGGTGGCTATAGATTTAGTATATCTATGTGAAATGTATGGGGGTTCTGTGAACTTAAAATAGTTCAGTACAGCGTTACGTACCGGTATCTCCGGATCATTCAGGATTCGTGAGCAATTAATTATGTCCAGTTCTTTATCCAAGTAGTTGAGTTTCAAGAAAAGTTGGTCTTGGAATGTTTCTATTATGTTCACTATATGATACAATCGAACATACGCCATATCTTGACAAACTTTAATGATTGTGGGTGGTATTATATTTCTTGATGCCACAGGTCGTTGTATATCTCTGATTTCACGCTCTAAGAGGTAAAGCATACAGTACGTAAGCTATGTATACTATTGGATGTGTTTGTTAAACCCATGTAATTTAAAGTGATATGATCGTGAATCAACGTACTATTAAACTTTTTCCGATGTCGCCTTTGGTGGGGTTTAAATAGTGGGGTAATATTGGATATATTTGAAAGGCGTTTTGTAACATTGCCGCACCCTTTGTCATTATCATTTAAATCATACGGAAACAATGACCCAAGTTCTAGCATCCAGAATAGTTCTCGCTCTCGTACTTTCCCCTAAAATCCAAAGGGGGGGGGCGGGGGTCCTTGGTAGATGGATAGACGACGTCCATGATCTGAATACTGAAGTCATCCCAGCCATGATTGGGTCCAGAAAAATGCTTACCTATATGCTTTTATCTTGCTTTTTCCTAACGGATTTTCTTTTACCATTAACCCTAAGATGGAGTCTTTGGATGGTCTTGCCAACATACTGTTGACCACACTTCTTACAGAAAACTAAATGAATACAGTTTGTAGTAGTACGACTAAGATCAATATACGAATTTACAGAATATGAATTATCAGTTAACTTGGAAATAAATGAAAGTGAAGTATTAAAGAGTTGACACGTGAGACATCCACGGTGGCCACACTTAGAAATCTTCAAATTATATACATATAAAATTCGGTGCTAAACAATTATCAGTCGCATTATTACAAGATTTGATGTCGTGACATTGCTTTGCTGTCAGAAATATGTCTGTCATTTCGATTAAAAAAGGTCCTAGTTCATTACGAACTATTAGTTTCTCGGATCTGTTTTACCATTGTTTTCTCTTATTTTGCTCATGATGAAGTAAAGATGTGCAGAGGTTCGGCCTCGGAAGCAACTTGTCCACCAGCACAATTCAAGCGTACACGGGTTTAAACTACAAGCGGCTAGTCCTTCATTCATTATTCAACCGTCGTCCTTTAAATAATCTCCGCGTCCACAATCCAATGACCTATTCCATATAACAGCATTCGTACAAAAAAAAATCATAGTATACATAAACATAGGCTAGTTTCCTGCAAGAGAGAAGCGGTCAACAGTTTTCAGTGATGTCGGCAAGACACCAGGATGTTCCAAAAATATCAAATCCGTATCGCTGATCAGTATTCTTAATCCATATGATGGTCATAGTAAAGTCGTCATATACAGAATGATGTATCTCAGTCACGCTTTGATTGTGACTGTTCATATGAACACCATGAGGATTTTGAAGTACACGGGTTCATACAGCCCCTAGCCCCTGGTTAAGCGGAATTAGACACAAGTTACGAAACATAACGCCATAGATCTTGCACTCTACGCTCGTATTTTGGTATTAGCATGCGATATGTATAGCCAAATTTGAGAAACTGAGTGACGGCGCTCGGTTGCCTAGCTCTGTTTTATCAGTTTCTGCAATAAAGTTTTGTGATGCCGATTAAAATCGTCAAATTTAACACAGGATCTAGCAAATGCTACTGGGGGAGATATGTATACGCCATATGCAGGTCCTTACCACTGGAATATTGCTGTCCAAAGGAATAGTTTACGATGTCGAAATTGTAATCATCTCTTTTGTCGTAGAGTCGTCGAGAGAGAAGGCCCGCTTCATTTTTATACAGACAGATGTCTAAATATGATGTGCCGTTAGGCATATCTGTAGTTTCCTTCAAATCCAGTGAAAGTGGATATATGTTCTTCACTGCGTCATTTATATAGCGATTATCCACAGTGAGAAAATCATCTATATAGCGTTTGGTGAATGAGAAGGAACGGGTTTAGTCCCCGAGGCCCACCTTCTGTACATGTCACTCGACAAATATATGTAGGTTCATTGTTTTGATGGGAAATTTAAGCTGTACGATGTCGGGCATCACAAGTTCGTTTTTCTGGGTATTCTTGCATTTACCAGGTTTACCCCACGTTGAGGCGTTTTCTCCATCAGACGTCCACGATGCTCATCCGTTAACACCAGATGAGTTGTATGAGCTGGTCTATCATCACAGCTCTCGAGCTAGCGTATCTAATTCCTCTTAAGCAGGTGCTAGGGGCCGTGTGGATACTTCATAGTCTCCATATGAACATCTGCAATAAAAGCGCGTCAGAGATATACTCAGGCTACGTCCGAGAATCCATCGTATTTTCGGATCCTGAATGTGAGTTGCCGAGGGATGCTTTCCTGTAGAATCATATGGTTGCTTTTTAGTCACCAGACGTCGTCAATTTTTCCCACCTCTTGCATATCGCTCCAATTTGAAATGACCGGTTTTTGAAAGCGCCTGCATAGGGGTGCACAATTAGTATCCATTGAAATACCTATATGCTGTTGATATATTGTGTTGCCAAATTTCACATAGATATTTAAAATGAGAAATTCAAGTAACTCTTTAAACAAAGAAATATCTCATGGAATGATATCCCTTGTAGCCAAAGAATGCTTTATGGCTTCTGACATTAATATATCGGCGATCAGGTTTTTTTAAACACAGATACTATCAATGAACTAAGACGGTCAATAAGGTACTGATGAGGGATTGTGGTACAGACAGGCGAGAAATCCCATGTGGATACATGTTCGTACGGTATGTGACATTTAGCATCAAGTTCTTCCGTGAGACATTTTGAGTTTTTCCATATCCACATTCAACGCCAGAGTTTTAGAACTAGTGGCGCAATACGTTTCCCAAAATGCTTTTACTTCCAGAAGAGCCACGGTCAGGGATGAAAGAATCTTGATGATGCAGCTTCTAGAACCAGCTATGAATCTAGCTTTGTATGATGATTTATGCATTTTGGTGTTCCTGTATACTTTTGGTGTGTCGTTAGGACAAATACCTCTTCCCTTGAGAAACGTTTTGTGGCTGTTAAATAAATCATCCTGAGTAAATGCAGTTTGGGAGTAAGTATACGTGTTTGATGATGGTATGCTTGCGCTCAATTCCTGAACCAGCACCTGGTAATAGTAATATTTACATATTTATATTATATTATTTGGAGCTTTGTCTGCTCGGACTATGACGAATTTACTCTGGAGATTTGCTAGAACTTCTTGCGAATTGGGGTTTCTCGGCAAGAGCGTAGACAAGTTTTCAAGTTTGGGAGGGGGTGGGGTCTTGAAAGGGAGCGAGCCTGAGAGGGAGTATTCCCTCGCATCGTATGATTTTTTTGAAAATTGATAGTAAATAAGCGCTCTCTGGAAGCATTTGAGCGGTATAAAATTGTTACAATTAAATTTTTAATTTGTGGTAAAATGTCCCATAGCAGTGGCGAGTTCTGGTTCGTTCATTGGGGTTTTTAATGGATGATAACTGGACTATTTTCGACCTGCAGTTACCAGATTTATCAAAAATGTGAGATTAGTGGCCCTTTTTGGAATTGTAGGAAAAACTTCTCCATATTTATCATATTTACACCAGCTACCAAACAGTAGGCCTACCTTCGGGTCTAGGTACGGGATATACCTTTTATACCTTATACCTTGCTCGGTACTTGTTTTGTTTGAGGAAGGGTATGGCGGATTGTGTCAACGACCTTGCTCTTGTGTGAGGTCCAGCCAGTCAGCGACTAGTGTAGGTTACACTTTTTCCCCCTTAGACCAATCAAAAACGTACTGTCGCAATGCAGCCAGGAGTATCTTCTGGTCGGCCTTCAGATTTATTCTTCTCGGCTCTCTATATTTAGGTACCTTCGACGGGAATGTTCTTAGGTCCTTATCACTCACTATATCAAGGTTACCAGTCACAATATGTTTGCATGGTGTATAGATGAAGTTCGATGACTCAAAAATCACAACTATAGCCAACGTGTATAAGTTTCAGTCAAACTCCTTGACAGCATTAGAGTAATTGAATATTTTGGTGGCTATAGATTTAGTATACCTATAAGAAATAGAACGGGGTCCTGTGAACTTAACATAGTTTGGTACAGCGTTGCGTACCTCTGGATCATTCAGGATTCGTGGAAAATTAATTATGTCAGTCCTTTATCCAAGTAGTTGCGTAGTCTTGGGAAGTTTCGATCATATTCTCTGGACGATACAATCGAAAATACCCTATATTTTGACAAACTTTAATGATTGTGGGTGGTATTATATTTCCTGAAGACAGATAGTTGTATATCTCTGGCTATAAGATTTAAGGCTCTCAGAGGTAACGCATACAGGACTGTATGTAAGCTATCTATACTATTGGATGTACTAGTTAAACCCAATAAGTAATTTAAAGTGATATGAACGTGAATCAACGCACTATTAAACTTTCTCCAACCATGGCTGCAATGTCTCCGTTGGTGGAGTTTAAATAGCTAGGTAATATTGGATATATTGGTTAAGGCTCCAAAGGGGCTTGTTATTGGTCAGTTGTTAATTATGATATTAATATTCATATATACTCTCCTCCATTAGTAATATCATAATTACTAACTGACCAATGACAAGCCCCTGTGTAAGTCTAATACAAGAATATCGGTTACCATAGGAGATTGTGATGAAATCTCAAGGAATTTAGCTGGAAAAAGAAAACAAAACAAAACAAAAAAAACCACACTGGAATACCAGTGAATACAGGTCATTTTGTCCTCAAACCAACTCTTCTCCAACCCACTTGTACCGAAGTTATGTCAATTCGTCCTCAATTTTGAGTCTTCTGTGATTTTCTGCGAATTGTCTACTTCATTTTTCAGTATTTCAGCATTTTCAGTGAGAAAGCAAAAATTCCATATGGAATTCCAAACACATCCATAGGGTGATGCAATTATTTTCTGAAGAAGCGCAAGGCCCTTACCCATAATAAAGATTTCATTAGACAAAATCCTGTATTTGGTTTGATAAATTTCGTAATTGCATTCTTCAATATACCCAGATCTTTTCCTTTGCTTGCAATATTTTTAATAAACAGGGTTATTTGACGGGAAGATTGTCACGCATAAGCCAATATGTTTTTCAGACATCAAACAGGACGTGTCGGTCGCTTTGGAATCACTACACAGCTCAGCTGTCAATGTTTTAGCCAATGTGATAACAGTACCGGTAAGTATATATATATTAATAAGTTGTGTAATAATTTTGCAGCTCCGATATAAACTGACAAACTAACCCTTCATTGGCTAGTATAGGCCTTATTGTTCCCTTTTATAATAAATGAAGGGAACTATATTTTATTTCGAAAGAAGTGGTAGGTGGTTCAACTATCTTATAGTTATGAACAGACCGAGAAATCAAAGGCAGAATCTCCCTGAATGTGACAAGAATGTACAAGAATTGTTCTCCTTTTCTTTGTGTGTGTGTGTGTGTGTGTGTGTGTGTGTGTGTGTGAGGGAGAGGGGGTGCTAACACATACTTTAATTTCAGAATTTTATCGTATGTATATCAAAAGATATCGGCAAAATCACTGAATTGGGCCCATTCACTCCTGGGTTTAAGATCAACGGCAAATCTTTGAGAGGGAGGCTAATAGATCGGCAGTTACCTGGAAGTCCACGCTACCATATTTATCCTCGCTCACAACGTCAGTTAGACTAGATACACGCGTCTACTCAAGGAGATCTTGAGGCGAAAGGACGAAACCGGAACCTAATATTATAAAGGAAGCCAGATTAATTAAACGTTAGCAGGCCTGCAAGTGCCTCCTATATTTCCTATATTTTCCTATATTTTTGAGTCATTCCTATATTTTCCTGTATTCAGCTCAAAACCTCTTACATTTTCTGTATTTGGACTTTTTCTCATGAAAACTTTCACCAATTCTCTGAAAGGAGTCAAATTGGCATAAGGAAAAAATATGTTTGACTCGCTTCGCTCGGCAAATATGGAAACATTTAAATCTGTCTTTGTTGAACCAAGCAGAAGTCTCCTCTATCGCCATCACTATGACAGCATTCAGTGGAAATAATTTAATTAAACACCAGAAAACTAGTTTGGAAAAGTTTGGAACATACAATGTAGTAGTGAACTGTCTTAGACTTCATTATTTCCTATATTTTCCTATATTTTATTTAGAAAATTCCTATATTTCTCAAATTTGGCATTTTGGCAAATTTCCTCCTATATTTTCACTGTGAGCCACTTGTAGGCCTGCGTTAGTGTACGTTGAAAGAGAGAATCGAGACAACCCAATGTGACGTCATTGACATATGTTCTGTAACTTGCATGACATTATATAAAATTGCTTCAGCACGAGTCTTTTATTTTTATAAATTCGTACAATGTTGTAGTTCAGATTCTCACCACCATGTTATGTAACTTATTACTTCTCAATACCCCATATCCAGAATTCATGAGAATAAAATTTCTTCATTCATTCATTTATACGTGGAAATGACAAAACTAACCATTACATAGTCAGTCTATTGATATCAATATGAGAGTTATCATAGATAACATAGCAGAACGACTGCATACTCGTGGTATAGTATAGTACATATGCTTATTGATAAACTAGTCGCATGGAGTGATTGGTTTGTTGGAGGTGTTGCGAATTATGTAAAGGAATCTGGTTTTGTGTGCCTCTGGTCGATTGTGGAGGATGAGTATATGTTTGGTATGTGTTTTTGAAGCCGTTTTTCATACGTTATGTGTTTCGTTGTTTGGCTTTTGGTGGATTCTTGGCATTTTTGGACAGAGTTTAATATTAATCGTCGCTATATACCTGAAATAGTACTGAACGTAATGTTAAATTTCACATCAGCTTATGATGTTCAGAAGTATTTGGTTTCTTCCAAAGGAAAATATATGCTGTTACGACAAATGGAAGCCCATATTCGAGGATGTATTTCTGATAAACCCCGTATAGAGTTTCTAAAGTGTATACCCTTAAATTTAGGTGCTGACGGATACTCCCATCCCACTGTAAGAAACCTGATAATAGTGAATGACCTTATGATAGAGGCCAAACAGCAAACAAGAATTTCAAATTTGTTTACCTCAGTAACCCACCAAGATAACGCATGTGTTATTTATTTAGTACAGGACTTGTTCGATCAGGGTAAACATTCAAAATATATCGATTTGAATTGTCAGTATGTTTTTATTCTCCATAATCCCGTCGACAAGCATCAAATGTCCTTGTTATGTCGTAATATTTATCTCCAACTACTTTATGAAAAGCATGAAGATTCCATATTTTCGCCCCATGTATGTTAATATCGATCTGAAACCAAATACTTGAGAACATCAAAGGTAGAAGACCGTATTCGATGATTTTGTAATGTCAAGATCCAAACCTTTTGTGAGAAATACTTGTCTGGGGAGAGCTAGCTGTTTACTGATTCTACAAAGGAAGAATATTATGAAGATATCGATGAGAGGAGGCAGCATTATTTAAGACAGGATCATGACGAAGATGAATCGGGTGAAATGGCCCAGCAGGATTACATTCCAACAAATGAAAAAGATACTTCCGGTACGTCAAAAATATTTCCGATTATGGGATCAATATCCATAGCGAATTTATAGACAGCCAGTCTGTGGATACAACAGTAACTTTGGGGAAGCTATCAAAGAGAGAAAGGATTCATAAAAGAAATGGAGAGGTGGCGAACACGAGTCGGACAATAATGCTTCAGAAAATAAATTGTGAATATTCAAAGGAATTTTCCATGTATATATCATGTATGACGAAAACTATGTAATGTTATGTATCTACAATGATGCGTTGGAATGTGGCAGTGTAACTAGTTGATAAATAGATCATGTAATATGCTAAAGCAGTCTTTCGTGATTTTCTCCACGATATCTCTCAGTACAAGTCTTTTTTTTTTACCAAGTGAACTCTTCTCTCGTGCTTCGAAACGAAGAACAAGTGAGAAATGACTACATTGTAGTCAAAACCTGCGGCAGTGGCAATAATACAGTGAAAGACATATCAGCGGAGGTAGTGGTAATTGTAGAAAAAAGCGCCATCTGCCAGTGTTTTTCTGCCAAGGGAAGTAATTTTCAACTTGTAACCCACAATTGTAGGGATTGCGTAATAGTTCTGATACCATATATATATATTCACTTTCCCCATTCAAAATCCGACGATTTTGACTCGGCCGTGCCGTCTATACTGAATTGACAGACGAACTCACCATGATCGCTTTGGCAATGTTTTGGTACAAGTATCGTGTATGCCAAGTTTCAAAACATTCGGTTCAGTCGTTACTTTTTGCAAATCAAAAGGCTTTCAAATATTTGGAAATCCAAACAAATTTCGAGGATTTAGTCATAGCGCGAAAATCTGCGCTCTTCAGTCTCCCTTCTCGCTTAATTTGCCGATCAAAATGGAAAATTTATATTTCCTTCAAAGTTATTTTTCAATAAATTTAGTATAAGGTCTATCACTTCGTTCTGTGAAACTACGGAATGGGATTTAAGGCTTTATCGAACTGTCCAAGAGGCATAATGACACTTTTTCACTATTCAAATTGAGGCCTGTTACAGTCTTGATATTCGATTAAAATAATTAATTAGGTTTCTGCATTTACGTTCGTTATCATCTGCGAACTAAATTCCTTGCCACTCTTTTCCACGCAGCAAGTCAATACCAAGACATGGTTTGCTTCTTCTATATAAATGATTAACTATTTCATTCTTAGCAAATATCATCTCATCTGACATGTCCGGCCAAGCCTTTTCGAAGGTTGCTAATTTTATTAATTTCTTTTCTTTAAAATCAAATTCTGCAAACAAGACACATTTCCAGTCAGTATTTATGGATATCTTCCTATACTCAATTCGTGAATATGTTTGTCACTAAATCATTCCGAAGGTGATTCAAGTGCGAAGTTTCGGGGCTAGTTCACTAAACAAGGTCTGTGTGTAAGAGATTGATGTCGAATTCTCGTTATTATCTTTTGATACATGAAATTGTTGCATTCGCGAAAATAACTGTCAAGTTAAAGTCAGTGCGAAAGGTATCTAAGTATCAAAATCAAACTCAAAAACCCCTTCAGGAAAACAAAGGCCCTTCTTTTGGTCACGAGGTCAACTAGATCGTTTTTATGGCCAGTATCTGCTATATATGACGTCATTCCATACGTAAAACTGATTGACAAAGTAACGTAAATTTTGTATAGAACCAGTAAATTCTAGCAGAAATGGGCTCCGACTTGAGAGAATGATGTCAAATGCAATGTTTCTGCGCATTGTCTGCTGATACACATAAGTATTGAATTTACGGAAGTGATTACCGTAATGCTATTCTAAAGAGATTCTGAGTGCGGAAGAGGACGGGAACATCAATACCAGCGAATCAAGGCCCTGGCTTGCGAGAATGAGGATAGCGAGGCTGTGTTCCGAAAGAGAATCATTCAAAATAGCTATTTGCCAAATGTCATGCTTGTAACCGAAAGTGCACAATATAACTGCACGACTGCGAGGTTTTGTTCGCGCACAGGGGTGTCTAACTCATGAAATACTACATAGTCATTTCTGTCCCTTCGAAGTGGGCTACCATTTGAAATTGTCCGGTAATGAGTGAGTCCATCTGAATCCTTTCGTCGGCAAAATAAGCATTCAAGATTTTATTGTACAAACACCAGTCAAAGGCAGAGTACAAAATGTTAAGAGGAATACAACAAGAGAAACAATGGAACAGTGACATGAATATTAATATTTATATATATGTCATATCTGAGAGATATGTTATATCTGAGTGTTACCGTTGATATTAGAACCTTGATTTTTGGCATGAATGTGCATTAGGGGACTGTTACCAGCATGTTTCGAGCTGACCTACTTTTGATGAAAATTTTTGGTGATTTTTGATTAAAATCCCTGGTGAATCTAACTTGAGCCGTGCCCATCTTAATATAGGCAGGATTTCAACTGGGGGTCCAAGAGTTCAGCGTGCGTCGGAGTCCTAATGCCTACCCTACTTCTTATATCCTGTGACGTTATTCACACTGGGCATGAAGGTGCATTAAGGGACTGTTGCCAGCATGTTTCGAGCTGACCTACTTTTTGATGAAAATTTCTAGTGATTTTTGATTAAAATCACTGGTGATTCTAACTTGGGTCGTGCCCATCTTAATATTGGCAGGATTTCAACTGGGGGTCCAAGAGTTCAGTGCGTGTCGGAGTTCTAATGCCTACCCTACTTCGTAGGTCCTTTGACGTTATTCACACTATTCTTATGTATAATAAATCCAATCCGGAAATTAACGAAGCAATAATTCATTCCACCGAATATAGTTGCAAATGAATTCAAACGCGCTTGAAGACAGTGTTGTCATGTGAGATCGGAGGTTGAAAAGAAAAGTGGGGCAGAGATCACACTCTCTTAGCGCATGCGCATTTCAAAAAGTCACAAGAAGAACAAGAAGAACAAGAACAACAACAACGCGAGCCTCCCGTAGACCTGCGTGCCGCAGGTAAAAAGAGAGAGCTAAATCTGTGTGGTTATATGGCTTATCATGTTGGGGTCATTTTTAACCTATTTGTATAACTCCCTAACAGAGAATCATGGTTAAATTCAAAATGGTGGCCATGTAAAACGTGTTTGTTTTTCTCTCCAAATCTTTGCTTTTCTGTGGATAACTATTTTATTTCACATTAGATGATTATTTACTAATTCATCTTGCAGTTTTTGCGAAGAAACCTTAATAAATAAAAAATCCGAAAAAACCCGAATCGAAATTCGGCAGAAGAATGCCTTCTGGGAAAATGACGTCACTTTGACATCACCAGTGTGGCCAACTAGGATTTTCTTTTTATATTGTTTGGTAGGGCTTGACTCAAGGGTATAGTGCGTTAAGTTTCAGCCTACTCTAAGTAACGAAAATATTTAGGGGGGTGCGGAATCAACCCTCCCTAAGGCTGCGATGCATCCTAATTCGCCCAGGCCCCATAGGGCTGGGATCAGTGATCTACGAGATGGAAGGTGGATGGAAATTTATATAGCTCGGATATAACATAGCGCGTCACCCATGCGAGTAAAAGTCTCCAACATTTCTTTCCTTTATTCTTGTCCTTCCATTAGCGTTTCTGTAGTTACGTGGTTATATATTACACACCGATATACTAGTATCGATAAAAAATGTCTCTGGTGAATCCTTCTTCCTTAGTAAGATTGGTGGACTGGAGCCCTACAACTCCTCACCCACGGCCCTACACCCCACAACTCCATAACACACAGCCTCACACATTTTGCACGTGTACCCGCTGCTGCTTATGTGTCTTGATACTGTCTCCCTCCACAAATGTGTTGCTTTAGACACAGTAGATACCGGTTTGAAACTGACTAACTCAAGCCACGTTCTCTTTGGTTACTTTGGGGTCCAATCAGGTCACAGGCTTTGGACTTGTTTCTAAAATCATACCTAATTCAGCCATTTATAACAAAGGTATGCCCATACACAAAGTTGTGCTGCATACGGTGACCCCTCAAGTTGGTCAATAGAATGTGAGAGTAGTCACTAAATGCTAGATGTGCACATGTATAACATGCATGCGTCTGAGCCAATCAATGTAGACATTGGTATGGTTTTATGTGATCTGCCATTGGCACTGTCCCCTTCAACTTTCTGCAAGTTGTTTCCTTAGTGTAGCAGAGTGTATTGCTCAGCAGATATTGGCCGTATTTCACTCCGGGTATTTTACCATTAGAATGTGGTATTGTTTTGTATAATATTTGTTTTATTCTGTGAGGTTATCCTGTAACTACTCACTATGTTTCTACCTTATATATACCAACTTGGTAGATGTGTACTTCAGTTGTCAAAATAGTTAACTATTATTTGCAACGAAACATCACCATTTGAGAAATTAAAAAGGTGCCATTAATACATTATTTTTGGTATCGAACAACTTCTAAATTCCACCCAAACAACTCAATTATATATGACTAATTTTCATTCAATGTAACCGACTTTATAAATTGGATGTAATTACAAGCGTCTAGTCCGTCATCCATAATTCAGCCGTCGTCCATTAAAGATATCCGCGTCCATAATCCAAAGACCTATTCCATATTCCATATAACAGTATTAGCACCAAATTCAAAAGGACAATCTTAGTATACATAAACATAGGCTAGTTTTCTGCAAGAGAGAAGCGCTCAACAGTTTTCAATGATGCCGACAAGACATCATGATGTTCCAAAAATATAAAATCCGTATCGCTGATCAGTATTCTTAATACATAATAATCGTTGTAAAGTCGTCATCTAGAGAATGATGTATCTCAGTCACGCTTTGATTGTGACTGTTCATATGAACACCACGAGGATCTTGAAGTACATGGGTTAAGCGGAATTAGACACAAGTTACGAAACGTAACGCCATAGATCTTGCACGCTACGCTCGTATTTTGCTATCTGCATGCGATATGTATCGCCAAAATTGAGAAACTTTTGAGTGGAGGCGCTTGTTGGAATAGCCCTGTTTTATAAGTTTCTGCAACAATGTTTTGTGACGTTGATTAAAATCGTCACATTTTACACAGGTTCTAGTAAATGCTACTAGGCGAGATATGTATACGCCATATGCAGGTCCCACTGGAATATTACTATCCAGAAAGGGATAGTTTACGATGTCGAAATTGTAATCATCTCTTTTGTCATAAAGTCGACGAGAGAGAATGCCCGCTTCATTTTTATAGAGATATAGATCTAAATATGATGAGCCTGTAGGGTTATCTGTTTTTTCCTTCAAATCCAGTGAATGTGGATATATATCCTTCACTGCGTCATTTATATAGCGATTATTCTAAAGATATTGTCCTTAATTATACAAACTCACACAAAAAAACGTATTTAGAAGTTTGGATGAAATCGGCCACGGCTTTATTGGCTGAGTAACTTTACATAGTAGTGTACCGAATCCCAGCGGGCTGATATATGTTTTAGTGCTGACCGTCGACTAGTGTAAATGACATATCAGCAAACCCCCCAATAATATGTTTGTCTCCTACACAAACCCGTCCCCCGGGAACACATCGGGATTGGACAATACATGTCCATCGGGAAACGCATCGATTGGACAACACACACTTTACTACCTGTCACCCGGGAACCACATCGGGTAGACCGCACAAGTCTCTCGGGAACACAACGAGTCGACATGAAAATAACCGGATGCCCCGCGGGAATTCGTCGAGGTGGCACCCACCGAATATTAATTTCCGCCTAACTGAAAGCCCTTATCTGCCCGCCAGAATTCGGCCACTAGAATGCGTCTAAACTCATTCGCTCCCAAGAATTCGCCCAATTAGGGCCTAGACTAGAATTAATGAAATACTCTCTTAATTAGACCATTTAAAAAATATCTACGGAAAAACGCTAACAGTACTGTGGATAAATGCCTCAAGACCCCCCTGAATGGTGTTCAAATAGATATCATTTCCCACATCCGACAGATGGACGCCATCATTTCTATAAAGGGAAATTTCGTGATGGGAAATCTCGACATGTTTGAGCACCCTTCCCCCACGTCTTATTGCCGTGGCCCCACCAACACGATTAACGCGTTTTCTAATCCCATCTATCGCCCGTGGTGAGTGAGCCCCATGCCAGTAAATCCTGGGGAATATATCTGACCAAACAATAACGCATTGTGGGAACAAAGCAGCTAAGTATTCTAAATCTTCCCGAATCACCTGGCATAATTGGCCGCACTCCTGGGAAACCGAATCGTTCGAACCAAGCTGTATGAATAAAATGGCGGGAGGTGGCAGTGTTCTCAGTTTCTCATCGACCAACGGTCTCAGCATGGACCAGGTCATGCCTCTTTGCCCAAACCAGTATATGTTGACCCCAATTCTACCGAGCCCTAAATTCACAGCTCTTGGTTGGTTCATAGCCCTACGTTTGGCCCAGTAGGTGTGAGATGACCCGCACATCCAAATATCTACTCAAATAAATATAAAAGTGGGGAATATAGAATTTAACATATAGTAAAGAAATTAAAGGCTTAGAAACGAATAATTGCCTTGATGTTGTGAGGATTTTTGCCCTACAGTACGTCACTGAGCGATCCCGGAGATATCCTAATGTATCTGGCATATGCTGTAGATTTCCATCTCCCCCATTTCTGTATTATATGATCTGGCACTCCATTCGCCGAAGCTAGGCTGCAAGCCCCGACACGAAAACTATGAGATTTAATGGTATCCGTGTTAAAGCCAAGAAAATTTAAGGCTTTGGTGAGAACTGCGCTGAACTGGTATTGTGTCAGAGTTTTTCCATCTTTATGGCAAAATAGACGTTTACCGAATCGAGGCCGCATGCCTAGAAAAGTTATCATGTTCCGTACCGGGCACACTATCGGATCCCTTGTCTGTCCAATATTCAAGGTGTACGATTTACCCAGCTGGTCATTTTTTGAAGATTTAATTCGGACAAGAAGACGGTTCTCACCCGACTCACAATTGAAAGATATGTCATCTGGTGTAAGGGGTCTATCATGTGGACCTTTACCGCCGGGAATTAATTCGCCCACTCGAAAAAATCCAAAAAATGCCAAAGAATACGCCGCCTTGAATAATCCTGCCTCGTAATTAGATTGACAGACTTGATCCAAGGCTGAAGGAAGCTGCTTGAGCATATTTACAGTTATGGGGGATCTAGTATCTATATGAGGGTTAAGTCTTTTCATACCCTCTAACATTTTTCGGATTACGAAAGACTGACTATGGTCCTCCAACCCTAACACTTTATGCTGATAACTAATCCCTGATATATAAGAAGATACAGTGGCTGGAGCTTTACCTTTAGAAGACATATCTCCTATATATAAAGACAAATGTTCTACTGGTACAGGCCAAATATCACCTAATTTAAATTTATCCCTGAACTGGCCTAGAGAGCGAAGAGCATTTGAATATACAGCCTTTGTGTTTTCAGATAAACCCGCATCAATTAATCGATGAGCTTCGTCTCGAATATCCGCCAAAGCTCTGTTGGTATCTTGGTAGGCATTCGATCTGCATGGGGGGCGAGCTTCCGGAATTTTTCCCACTGTAAACGTGAAATTGCATCAGCAATCAGATTTTTTGATCCAGAAATATGCTCTGCTTTAAACAAGAGGTTCATACGCAAGCATTTAAGCGTGAATTGTCGCAGCAGCACCATGACTTTGTCAGACTTCGATGTGAGGGTGTTGATAATGCTCACAACGGCCTGGTTATCAGATCTGAAAAGAACCTTTTTGTTACAAAGCACGTCACCCCAGACGTGAATCGCTACGAGAATAGGGAAGAATTCCAAAACTGTGATATCCGTTAAAATCCCGCTCTGTACCCACTCGTCGGGCCACACCCCATACGTCCATTTACCCCCACAGAATGCACCGAAACCCTTTTCCTTACCACCAGCACTGTCGGTAAAGAGCTGGATGGCAGTATTGGATAACCAGTATTGGTCAAGAAAGACAGAAACCCCGTTGAAGTCACTGAAAAATTCCAACCACATATGCAAATCTTCTTTAATTCCTCGTGTGATTCTGATATAATGATGAGGTTTGTTGACATGGCGTGTAGTATCAATCAAGCGCCTAAGGAATGGGCGACCAGGTGATATGGCTCGACAGGCAAAATTCAAAGAGCCAATTAATGACTGAATTTGTCGTAATGTGGCTTTCTTAGCTTGAATAGTCTCTAGAATAAGCCGTCTGAGCTCTAAAAATTTTTGCCATGGAATTCTAACAATCATCTCGTTCGTATCAATTTCCAGACCTAAGAAGGGGATTTTCGTACATGGACCCTCTGTATTTTTCATCTGCGACTGGTATACCTAAAAAATCGCATATCGCGAGGAATGTATCCAGTGAAATTTTGCACTCAGCTGTATCTTTATGTCCGCCTACCAGAAAGTCGTCCAAGTAATGGATAACAAATGGATAACTCTGTTGTTTAACAGCCCACTCCAAAAAGGTTGAAAATTTTTCAAATGTGGCACACGATATGCTACAGCCCATTGGCAAAACTCGATCGAAAAAATAGCACCCCCCAAATTTAAAACCAAGAAGGTCAAAATCACCGGGCCAAACTGGAAGAAGTCTGAAAGCTGACTTTATGTCAGTTTTTGCTAGAAGAGCACCCCTGCCTAACTGTTGTACCATTTCTACAGCTTTATCAAACTTTGTATAGGTAACGGAGCATTCCCGAGACTCAATAAAATCATTCACGGAAAGTCCATCCGGATATGACAAATGATGGATCATGCGAAATTCCCCTGGCGATTTCTTCGGTACAATTCCTAATGGAGAAATCCTTAGTGTAGGTATAGGTATGGTATCAAAAGGACCTGCTACCCTCCCACATTTAATCTCCTTCAGAATTTTTTGTTCGACGATGCCTGGATTTTCTTTTGCTGATTTCAAATTGTTTGCATCTCGTGGGGTGCGTGGGCCAGAATATTTTAAAGGAAAACCTAATCTAAAACCTGAAAGAAGCTGTGTAGCAATATCTTGATTGGGGTAGGTTTGTAACATACTAGCGAGACGATTGACCTGAATGGGAGACTTGCCTAAACTGAATAGCCCGGGGGTTTCTGTCTCTTCTTGGGGACTGCTGGGGGCGAAAACTATGGCAGGTTATTGCTGCATGCCCCCCAAAACATTTGGAGCATACATGTTGAAAGCGGCATTTTTGCCAAGCACATTTACCACCATTAAAGTCGTGACAAGTCTGGACGGGGGTACTTGTCTGTCGGAAACCCCCCTTTTGACCAGTGGATGGGGAAACACTGGATAGTGGAGCCTGTTGTGCCGAGGATATAACCATCAACCAAAGTTCAGAGTTGATGCAGGCCCAGGAATTCTCTGGATTCAGAGCTTGTCTAATGCGGTACTGCTCATCATATTGTCGCCAACCGAAACCACTGAATTTCTCGGCGGCGAATCTGATTGTTTTCATGTACTTCAACATTTGCAGACATTTCCCGGGAAATTTTGCCAGGTAAATACCAGAGAAAATAAGAAAGGCATCTGTCCAACGTTCTATGGTTGGAATTCTTTCTTTTATAGTCTTAGGCCTAGCCTCAATTTGACCACTAGCGGAAACAAAAATAGGCGCCACAGCGCACAGGTCCATCAGCTCCGTGTTCCCTTTCAAAAGTAAGGCAATATTGATAAATTCATGCCTCCATATCTTCTCTTTTAAAGCAACAGGGACGTGGCTATCCATGTCATCAGATCTACTAGATATTAAACTAGGTGTGTTCCGCCAAGAAGCATTTGTTAATACCGTGCTATTAATGGGCGTGGCAAAAGGAATAACTGTCCCTGGGAGATTTGCAACAGGTGACAAATGCAAGCCACACTCACCAATTACGGTATCCGCCCGGGAAGGCACAACATCGCCCCCTCCACTGTTACTCTGGTGATCAGGTTGGGAGCTTCCACTCGCCGCATCCGTTGCCCCAGCAGCTTGATATTGCACGGATGGTCGACCGGCCTCTTCACAATCATGTCTTGCCACCTTGGCGCCCCACGGCCGTGACTTCGTCCCCCTCCGCTTATAACCCGGACCACGAGGCATGGCAACACTGTAGTCCTAACTGGGTCAGCGCACACACAATCTGAAAAACGTGAGATTATAGTCAAATATCACACGTCTCTACCCTGCAACATTCACCTACGGAAAATCACTTAATTTATACGTCTTTGTAACGTAAACAATACAAACAAACTTTGCTGAAAACCCGAAATTATTCCAAAAATACGGAGAAGAAATGTAGCGTGTTCGTGTCCAGCAAAATCCGGTCGAGAAAGGCCGGATAAATTATTGAACCCTCCTATAGGCGTGATTGAGTTTACTGGCCAATCATAATTTCACAATTTCCATCACGCGGAAAGAACATGACGATTTCCAATCTAGCCCCAGAACTCACTTTAGCTGCGAAAACTGACAATACGGAAATAGCCGAACGTGAGATTGGACGATTTCAACAATGTGCACAGACAAGGGGGGATAACTCTCATTGTCAAATCCCTCACCAAACACCAGTCCAATACAGAATAAAGGAGTTTATCTTTTAAGGATAAACCGTATTATCCACAGCGAGAAGATCGTCTATATAGCGTTTGGTGAATGAGAAGGAACGGGCTTTGAATGGATCGGTTTTGGAAAGCGCCTGCATATAGTCATATTCATAAGAGAACAGATACAGGTCAGCCAACAGGGGTGTGTACTTCAGAGCTCGAAATAGCTAATATCTGCAAAGAATGGTTGCCATTTAATAAATTAAGAAGTTGCCATCAAGAATATTGTGTTTATCGACCAATTTATAAATGCCACTTAAACAACTCAAATTAATATGGTTAATTTCCATCCGGTGCAACATCAAAGTTGTCAAATTTTCAAACCCTCATGTTCCCGCTAAACATTCCGCGGAGGTGATCTTCCCACACAACTAGTTCGCGTACACTCCTTGCTCAAAGCACCTTTCACATTCTGTTTCGTGAATAGCTCAAATGCATTCATCTGCATAAATTTAGTGATAGAGTGAAATTGTCCCTTAGCCCCTCATATTCCAATAGCACCGAATCAGTATTAAAACCTGAAATTATACGGGGCTGTCAGAACAATTAGCGTTTCGCCTTATTTACTGATCTAACGCAATCCGCATATTCCCTCGAGAAGCACAGAGTTCAGCAGAACGCGACAGGTCCGTGCGGTTGTTAGCTCCCTCGTGGTGGGTTGACATTTCTTCGCAGCTATGGGGGAAAACTGATTAGAATAAAGTGGAGTTTGGATAACTCAATAAAGAATTTGACAATTGTATACAGTTACGGACGGCACCGTTTAAACAAGAGGTAAAATAGTACATAGTGAACTGACGCATGGAAATATTTTAAAATTCATGGTATATAACGAACTTCAGAATCCGGCACATTGTTCACTCTTTGTTCTTCGGCTTTGTATTGACTAGTACATCCTTAATACGGTGTCCACATTAGACTCCTTTTCCCCTATGCATAGGATTAAGAAGATCATCGATACCGAGATATGATATTGTCATCTGATCAACTGATACTGGAAATCCCCTGGACGAGTCTGGATGAGAGTGTACCAAATCTGCTTTCTCAACCCCATTCGTGTGTGCCTTATGGTATGACGAACAGCCCCGCCACTTTCCAGTAATTGATCAGTATGTGCTAATTGGAAAGAAATTATCAGAATTTTTGGTCGAATTTGTCCGGCGTATGTCCACACCGGCTTGAAAGGGCGTAACTTACATCTAAACCTAGTAAATGTACCATGGAAACGAACTATACCCCGAATCTTGGATTGTTGGTGGGTTGGGTTGAAGTGGCGCTCATGGTTGGCAATATCACAGCACTGAACGACCTTCCTGTATCAAAGGTTCTTAAAGATATCTGTGCTTTTCGATGGCTTAGTGGATATTACTTCTCGGTTATTACTGCACCACGTATCCACCTAATGAAGAAGGGTCAACAGAATGCTGTGTATATCCAGCCTGTGAGGATAAAATGTCGGACCTGATAGATAGGCTGAGGATGGTCGTGTGCGCAAGGTCGGACCAAGACCAAGTGACAAAGGCCTAAATTCAAATTCATGGCAATGGGGATTACGCAATGGTCTTCATAAGTAGGAGTCTCTTTCCAAACGAGGTGAATTGCTCTACCGTTAAAAAAAGTGTCTAAGGATAATCTGGGCGGTACAGAAACTGTTCCCGTATTTATGCGGACGTACATTTGTGGTTCAAACAGATCCTAATCCGCTACGCTACGTTTCAGTGGTTTCGCATAACTGTTACAGAGAAACAATCCCAAAATACAAATGCTGATGATTTGACCTCGGCAGATTATGGATGAGACGGAGTATCACGTTCTGACGCCATTATTGTACTCGTCAATCCTGCAACCATACTGTATTGATGATCGTTGATGATAACTGTTCGAAGCCAAAAGAATGCTTACTTCAATCAAAAGGGATGTTTCTATAAATTTACTGTACGATTGTATGTTGACGTAGTTGGAAAATCAACAAGTGATTGAACGATCTATAATGCTGAATCGTGAAAAGGCCTTGGCACACATTTTATAGCCTAACCAGATCCAACGATGACCTAACCCAAGAGAGCAGAGAAAGAGTATAACAACCACATGTTGTGTGAATTAAAAGCACCGTAAATAGTTCAACAAAAGGTTTTCCTTCGTACTGCTCGTTTATTACTGTGAGATCATTGTGAGAGTAAAACAAAACGGCGCTATATTTGTAATTGAAACTAGCCAGAAATTAGAGGAACACACTTAACCTATGGAAAGTTACGATAAAGCTGGGTATGTGTCACAGATAAAGATGGTTAGCATAAAAATGTGTTTGGTGCTGGGGGTCGTAAGTAGATTAGGAGATTCAGGCAAGGGTTACAGCAGCGGCAAGAGGCGACGACGTGTATACAATAAATGAATTATTTTATTATATCATTATATTATTATCTTGCCATTTAAATTGTTTCATTTCAGATACTTTAATAACAGCAAGCGTCAGATCCGACATTCAATATTCAGCCGTCGTCCATAAAATGATTTCACGTCAATAATCAGAAGGCCTATCCATTGTCGGTCAAGTAAAACAGGAATCTGATAATTCTAAGAACTTCTCAAGCAATGACATTTATTTCATATTGAACCTGCGATGGAACTCGTAAAACCCAAATACAATGTTCTAAACACGGATAAGTCAGACTAATTGATAATGGAAACATGTCATGATTTCACACTTAGATCTCATAGCTTCGTCTGTCAGCAAAGATATTGCACGGAACATGACATCATCAATATTCTCTCATATCAACTACACAAAATACCACCTAATACAAATACGTTAGGAAATTTCACATGCGTAAATAATTTCAAAGTCGGGAATGCATTACTTTTTAGAATAAGACAATCACAATAATGGTGTAGGTATATAAAAGTCCACAAACACACTACTACGAACACGATCTAGCTTCTCCCAATACAGCAGACTACACCCTAAGCTAAAAATGTCAATATTATTTCACATATAGTTTTAACAGCAACGTCTTAATTGCTTATTGTACAAAAACACTACTACATGTATATAATACATAATTGTGACAATGGTTTCATAAAAAGCAAATAATACATTTTAATACAAATGACATTTCTGTCAGGCTGACACACGGTCAGCTGGCTGTGACCGTGCTTAAACCATGTTATACATGTGAATTATCAGCAGCACAGTCAAAATAATCTAAACAGATACGGGACTTGAAGAGATAATACAAACGGGGAATTGGTCCCTATAAAGAGTCTGATCAGACGGATGAAATTTTAGGCCCGGATGCATGATAAGTATAATTCATAACTATGCAGACATTTTCGGATAATACGTTTCAGAGATTTCTGCTGTCTTGCGGTGGAAGACAGCATTAGCCATGCTGATGCCAATCTGTCCTCTACATGATGTCATCTAGCGGTATGGTGCGAGGGTTTGTGAGGATTTCTACCCGTCAACGCCGCATTAACAAATTAAATGCACGGTTAGTTTGTAAGAATACGTGTATATGATTCGCCAAATCCTAAATAATTTCTTACTCGACTCGCCCAGTCAGTACGACGGATTCATGTGGTTTACCTTTGCTGTCTATGAAACAGCTCGAGCACTCAACCGGTCGCGATGACAGCAGTGATCGTTGAATCATCAATATTTTGGGAGGATGAGGGAATATAGTGCTCATGCACTCCGATTTGAAGTTCAATCTTTCATGTAAGGATATATTGTTCAGTCCTTTATATTACTGAAAAGCCTCTCATCTAGACTCATTGTTTTACCCATAAAGAGTATTGTTCTTTCTCTGGTGACACACGGAAGATGGACCCATTTGAACTTTTCGGCAGCCATTTACACATCTACATGATTTTATAATACAATGGTCTTGTATGATATTCGTAGGAGATAATAAAATAGATGTTTTGGACACGAATATAATAAATTTGTGAAGCGGGCAATAATCCGTAAAGTCGTCCTGTTAATTTTCACGTTCTCACAGTCTGTCCTTCTAATAACTATATGCCCTATATACCTGCATAAGTTTCGGACATTTAGCATTATGTACTCGAAGTATGTCGGGCTAAAGACTTACGTCATAGTAATTTGTTTTCCATTTATGAACGTAACGTCGTTTGAGATGAAATGCATAATTTTAATCGCATTCATTGTAAATACAAAAGTAAGAAATCAATTTTAAAAAAATAAAATAAGTCAAATTCGAAATAAAGTGAAGTACAGTTTTGGCGATTGTAATGTTCTAGAATACTTGTGTGTAATTTTATATCTTTGGCTCCAGCTATCTTCTGGAAACATAAACACGACAGTGTTCTCAAAAGTCGGTCAAGCTAAATTTGAATGAATACATTGTTATGGTTCAAACCATATAAGCGTTCATCACAGTTAATTTCCAGAATTAATAATGCGCAAATATAAATAAGATGTCTGGTTCAATTCTTAAATTGCCATGTATTTAGGCAAAGACAAAGAGAGTATTAACAGAGCGGCGGAAGGGGGCTGCAGACCTTAAGGCAAGGGTTTGGTCAAGTATTTACGATCTTCTTATGAGTAATCAGTTGACCAGAGGATGAGAGTGGTTACTCTTCCGAACCAGAATACAGGTGAGCTGAGCTAATCTCCAAAATAAATGGGGGACAATCTACTGGAGATACAACTGTTCCTTATACAGCGATAGTTAACCTGAAATGGCAGCTGGTGCACGTCGATGAATATGACCACAGCATGTGTAAAGATCTGCGTTAAGCCATGGGCGGATGGACTATGGGGGTGTATCTGTTTTCACGTTGAGCAAGTAAGTATTGACACCATTTGCTGTTAGTCACATACATATATCAATGAATTTCGAAAATAAGAATAAGAAAAATCAACTCCACCTGTATTGACACCGTTAGCTGTTAGTTACATACATAACACAATCAATTTCGAAAATAAGAATAAGAAAAACAAAACTACCTGAATAAATTCATATTATGTTGAGCAAATAAAACGAGTCGTGAAAAACACATCTAAGATATTGCAATGCAATGGTCAGTAAATTGGCATAACTAAGGAAGAACAATAACAGAGCAATGATCTGGAAAGCAATGGGTATGTCCCGATATCCTAGCTCTGATTGTACACCCCTGTGATCCCACATCCTTGCAGTCAGTCTGGCCTTGGTGGTACTTGTCACAGGTCTCCAACGCTAACTATTGGAGGTGGGGGAGTTAACTGTCAGAAACTTGGTGAGTAGGCTTTGAATAAGTATCCTACTTGAACATAGGGGTAGTATGATAACATTGATTCAAATTTTGGCATGTTACAGTTAGAAATATTCACATCGGATGACAAAACGTGCACTCCTTCATATATTAAGCATAGTAGAACTGTAACACCCAAACAGCCAACGCGCGTGCCAGGGATCATTATGCTAGCATATCGGGAGCTCGCCCTTTGTGGTTGTTGATGATAGTGAACTATATCAGCAAAACAATAATAATACTGTAAGAGCAGTACTACACATTATCGTGTGAGCATTGTGAGACAATGAAGGAACAAGAATGATACAAACTCCATCATGTGTAAGCCTGTCAATACAAAGTTAAATGCGCCACGAGTAAAATATGTCCATTCTATGCAATAAAAGTGCTTGTACTCTCATGTTGGATGAACGTCATCAAAATATTTGGACAATGTTTTGAAGAAGCCTCTCTTCCGTCTGGACACCAGCGCCACCACAAACATTGAGCTGCTAGTTAGTTTAGCTATTGGGACTCAATTTTCTAAAAGTAGAATGATAAAGAGTGGCAAAAAACTACAGGATATATGTTGCCATGTTACATACTTACTTACGATACACCTTCCATAATTACAGCCTGAAACCAGGTCATGTATGAATACATTTAACGATAGAATTACCGCGTGTACATTATTTCAGTTGCGCATGTTAAAACATCTGATCAGTTTACCTGTGCAGTGAACGGACCTTTCAGATTTCCAATAATACTCGCAAAGTGGAAAATTGTGATGACATCATACTTGGCCAGCAAGGCACGCGTTTGACAGACACAATATTTTTACATTTTATGAAGCTCACCATTCATCACAAATGTCACACTAACACACTCAAATGTCTCAATATATTCATCATACATCAATAAATCTTGCCCTGAAGTTGGGGATGAGAAGAGCATGGCCCGAACGTTTCCAACTTAACTGGAACAAGGCAAAAGCGAGAATGACGTCTGCTCTGACGTCTGGAAAACCACCTGCCATGACTTGGCCATACTGACAACTTAACCACGAGATAGTCTGGTCACTTTGTATTCCATCCCTAACATTCTTCTGCATGGGGATTAGTAGGGAGAGTAGACTCCGCTGTGGTCTCTTCCCCCTGAGCACTCGCATCAACAGGCGGCTCCTCTTTCGCTTCTTTACCTTCCGCCACCTATAAAATATTATAGACATGAATGGTAACATTACCAAGGTGTGCCGCTAGAAAGAATGTGTAGCATGGTTTGAGAGTCAAAATAGACTGTGGTGAAAAGCAAGCCTATCAAGCTATGGGCTCAAAATGGGAGGAGATCATTATAGCTTCCTTTTGGCTTAAGTATACACCCCGGAAATGTCCAATGAATGGTACGGAAAGATTTCCACGGACTTACAGTGTATTTAGACAATTGTAATTTAAGTTGCCGGAATGTGTCAGAGTAAGTTGTGCTTTCAGAGCAAATGAGAAAATATGCTATATCCTTCGCAATTCCAGATTTTTGAGGGATTTGAGTTGAATTTCAGTGATATGACATTGTCACCCCCTGAGGATGAACTACAGAGTCTGTAGCAGATTCTAGTTTACGAGAAAAGCGAGTAAGTGACAAATGCAGTCTCCCGTCGCATCCACTGTGAAACATATGGGTTAACTTCCGGGTTGTTTTAAATCGGCGGATCTCAACGTGGGAACAAAACGACGAGATGTTGAAAACAGCCGATATTTTTGGTAACTATACCTGGGAATCTTCCTGTGTAATTTCATAAAGAAAATTTCCGGAGAAAAGGTGATTTTTCCGAAGTTTATCACACTTGTACCATCGTAGCTATGCTGTGTTTGGTATAAAGAACCTTTTAGTCACCTCAAATAAATATGGCTAATACGCATCTTCTGTTCGTCCAATGATGGTCCAATGAACTGTGTCCAGACAATATGGTTACAGTTAAGATCGGTTATTAGTTAGTGCAAAGCACCCCTCTTTTATCGAGAATCTGGTTAATTTTAGCCCCACTATCCACTATGTGAAACGGATAAACAGCAAATTAGCTGATAGTGCGTTGCGTATCCATTAGTCCGGCAAAATGGAACTGGAAGCAGCCCTGCCTCGGCCTAGGTACGAGTCCCCCCTAATTTCTACCCCTATAATGCACCAGGATAGACATACATAATTAAATAAGAAGGTTGCTGTGTTCCGGAGCGTGGTTTTTCCCATACATACCAAAAGAACCCGAAAACGTGTTCAGCTGAACTATGGTTACCCGGATCCATTTGGTGAATCCTTCCAAACTTCTAAAATGTGTTCGAAGTTGACTCGATGACAAGGTCACATCCAAACTCTCCATTACTGTGAAACTATTGCACCCTGATCTTTTCCAGCATCATCATGTTTGTACTCTTCAGTCTCTTCCTTTTTCAAGATCCCTAAGCTATTGGCCCTAGCTGAATATGACATACCAGTCGATTTATTTCCGAGGTATGATTTACGACGCGAGGTTACACCTGAACTGGTTCACGAAAATGTCTACCTGAGGCTAGAGTATCTAGTCATGTATGTATGGATCATTCCTGATGTGATTATAGAGTAGTGTTGGTGATGTGTGACATGAAACTTAATTTACAAATTTACTATACTATCTATATGTAAGTCCTACTATTGCAGTAATCGTTGCGTGAATGTTGTTTGTTTTTCTAGTGTTAAGTTACGGGTGATTTGATACTACTGTAGAGAGTCAGAATTAAAGATAGAGAGACAGAGAGAGAGCTGTCTGGCATTGATGGGCGTGCTTAGGTGTTTACCGGGGTCTCCTCTATACGCTCATCCTTGTCTTCGGGTTCCTTCTCCTCCATCTTCTCAGGTTCCATGACCCTGTAACATAGTGTACAATGAGCGTTCTATCATAAATAAATACATGGTTAACGAGAATGAATATTACGGTGTCTCTGAAATAAGTATCACGCATAGTAATTCTTTAACATCTTGGGAGGGGGCAGACTCTCGAAACTGGGTGTTTCCAGACATAGTCCTGCTGTGTATTGTCCTACAGTTAAATAATGTATGATCGTAAAGCTTTGAGCCGATCCATGAGATTCGATGTGAACTTGAAATTTAGACTGTAAATTATACACATTATGCGATAGGTGCTCTGATCATTATTGTTGAATACATACTCTTGTCCCGTCAGTTCTGGTCCATCCTTGCCATCTCCATCTACGAGCAGCAGTTTCTTCTCACTGAAACATACATCAATCACCTCCAAATTATCTCTACTGCATTATATTGTTCGATGGAAAACTTTTCGTAGCTTAGACTGCACAAAATGACAAGCTATGAAAAATTAATCAGTTTTGGAGTCCCACCGTTTGGAACGAAGATTGACTATTAAGCGCAGAAACGTTTGACATTTGAAAAAGGTGCTGGGTATTCGGCTGGAAGCTCTGAGGTGGTAGAAGCCGATTTTCGTGCGAGAACCTTAAAATGGAAGTGAAACATTATCACAAACTCCCTTTGGTCATACTAAAAAAATGATGTGTCTCTCGTTAACTGTGTATGAACAAATTCGAAGACATCCCTTCCCCAAATACGAAAATTAGGAAAAGTACCCCGAGTTCGATTCTTGGAAATTCTGTTATGTTCCCAAATGAGAGATGCCGCAGTTATATATATATATACCACGTATGCGAAATCTCATTCGTGGGAAGAGTCCGCCAAAGATAAGCAAACTCAATAATCTAAGTTGAACGTTATGTCAAACGGAATATGATGTGTCAGTCAAAAAAAAACCCTGTGAACCTGATTGAATCAGGTGTGGTCTTGCCTGAAGGTTTGGCTCCAGGTCTAGGAAATGATATTCGCCTGGCGCAGAAAGGGTGGCAAAAGTCGTTGCAACTGACAATGTCAGTCGTTACCACGTTCCATCACGGAACGAAGCTATTCAATTATACGATAATGGAGAGCTATTTCATCCACATCCGCCGCTGTATCAATTACAGTGAGAGAAAAATGGTACCCCACAAAGGGTAGGTTCACACTGGATATGGTGGAGCTGTAGATTCTTAAGGAGCTGGTGAGTGGCACTAACAGAGCATGCATCAAGTGTTTCATGGAATATTATGGCGAAGCAGTCGAGCATACCTTACAGATTTCGAACGATTCGGGCTTGCCAGACCAAATGTCTTAGATTCACCACGAATGTCTCGTGTGTTGGGCAGCGTAACATTCAGCGTAACATTCTATCGAATAATCTGGTGTTGGCGAAGTGAATATCTATCGCGGAATTGAAGAAGAACTTTTCCATTAGCTGTTCGCCAAAAAAGAGTTGGAAAAGTGTGTCATTCAGATTAACGCTAAATAAATTAGTCAAGACAAGATCTATCGGGTTATACCAAATCTACGACCTCAAAGGTACCGGCACAAGATAAGATGATATCACAAACTTGCATGTCTAACTGGTTCACGTCTAACGGCACACTCTCTCGGGAATTCTGTGCGAGGTATCGCAAACTGTTTTCAGTCGTCTATATGTTATCTCATTGGGCGATCGCTGAACGTAAGATTGAAAATACAGTTATACCCCCAAACGGCTGCATGCGTTCTTTACCGTGAAGTATTTGTACATTACCACTTTGAGAGTTGGATGGAACCGCTCGATGACGGATGCTTTCTTCTCGTTGAACCCGAGATGGAATAACATCTTTTTGACTTTCAAAAAGGCATTGATTCAGTGCTTTCGCCCGTTTTTAAGTACATAGATCTACAGTCTGTCTTGAATATTGTTCTGAATGCTCTGTTCTCGTTCTCGTCCCTTCTCCCTAAATAAGGTTCAGTTCGCGTGGGGTGTGGCTACCGCTGAGATTGTAATTGATATCAATGTTATCTTCGAGATTCAACTACACTTCCCTTTCTGGGTCAAAGAAATATCGTTCTCTGCTCCTGTAGCATTCAGACAAGGCCACGCCCGACCATGTCCACACCGTTCTGGTTGACTTTCTCCAGCCAGATCGCCGACATATTCAAGTACATGCTCATGCAACATAGCTTCTCAGTTGGCTTATCCATGACCGAGTCTTCCGCAAATGAGATGGGATGGTTGCTGACTCGTTGTACCAGTATATACATAATAGCACGCGTGAAAACAACGCCATGAAAACACGGAGACAGTCAAACGCCCATGGAAGGACGCAATAACTGGATGGTGATTTTTGCAGCAGATATTCACCCAACTCGCGAAAGCGCAATTAACCCAATACTTCCAACATGATTTCCGACACGAATTGTGAGAGCTTAAATCTGCTTGTGAATAGAATACAACTGAGGAATGGACGATGGGTCTAAGATATGCGCTCATATCACATTGGTACTTGTTCTTTTGTGTCGTTCATTTGTTAGATGATAAACAATAGGATGGCGTGTTAAGTTAAATGTGACATGTTTCACATGTAGTTAGTATGATCTTACTCTTCAACTGTGTCCGCTCGGTTGTCGGCTCCCGTGTCCTTGATGGTGTCCCCGTCCTCCTTGACTTTCTCTGCTAGAGGTTGGGTCTCCTTGCTGCAGAGATACAGAATTAACTAATCGTCTAGACAGGCAAGTCTACCAACCAGTACCTCTCAGCAACTGGTAGGCGGTTACTGATTGGATGAGAACTTAACAGTACTTGTATGAGAGGTTTCAGTCAAGTACCATCAGTTTTCAACTGAGCAGTAACCAACCAAGTACGAATCTGATGTTGCCCAGGGAGATTTTCTACTGTCTGGCTACCAAGAAGTTAGTGCTATGTTACCAACACAATCTTCCACACTTGAGTAGATATTGGTAACAATGCAGTAACACATCAGTAGCTTGAATGATTACTACTCAATTACAGAACGGTTGCCAACCCAGTGCTGCATATAACTACTATATTGTTTTAAACAGGCACATTTCTGTTATCTTTTTAACATACAAGACGAGATTTTCCTGGGAACGTCTGTACTAAATACATCGACAATCGACAAGGCGACATTCCACAACAGTTTTGTTCGTCATGTAACCAAAGGAAGTCATTTATTTATTAACGATGTGCAGCTTCATTTGGTTATTTTTATTCATGTAAGAATAAATTGCCATCAAGAATTATTCTCTCATTTATATTCACTATAGACTATTATTATCTGAAACCTGAGTGACTGGAGTCTGTGTATGCTCGTTTATAGGGAATCAGCAACAAGTTGATGAGTTAATTTCCAGATAAGGTACAATAAATTTCATGACCTGCTACAGATGAAAGATAAGAGTCATGCTTATAAGATCGAAGACATGTTGTTCTAGTAAAAATCACTGATGCGTGTCGATGGTTCGATCCGATTAGGTTCCAATCAGAATCGTTGCTCTATCCTATTAAGAAGCTATTAGTTGCCTCAAACAAGACATTGAATCTGGTGAGCATACACTTACGCATCGCCCTCCTCCATTGTCGCTTGTCTGTCTCGGTCGGCGGCAGGTTTAGCACAAATATTCTCTCGGACACACATAATGATTCCGCAGTGGTTCTTGAAGTAACAGGTCACATCCACGATGATCAGAAGGATCAGGAAAATGATGATGACCAGCCCAACAATGGCACCGGTTGACATACCCTCCGCCGGGATAACTGAAACGAAAGCGGTACTCACAAAAACTGTACACAACATCGTCCGGCTATATAGTCTCTGGTATTTACTCTATAGCCACAACTAGACACGGTGAATCACGCACGACAAGACAAACGCTTGCCATATCGCCGAGGCACCTTACTGATATTACTGATTTAATGTCTAGATGTAGGGTATATATATTTTGTTTATGTTAAAACGTGAAAGTGATGAGCATTTACTTATAATTAATTTTGTTTAGAACGGTGTGAACAATTATTTAAATTTAGTGACTCTCAAACTTATACAGGATAGAGAGAACCACCTCTCTAAAATGGAGGGTAAAAAGGTCGTTTTTGTCCAATAAATTCAAGAATTTACCGAACGAAGAGACATCCGCCATAGGCGACCATGGACATATATATCCGCGTAGGATGGGGTTGAAAAACGAATTGTCGTCTATCTAATTTGCATAAGAATAAACATCATTTGTTCTCTATTAACAATTAAACTATGCACACTTTCATTGGAAGACCACAGTTACGACATGTAACAATATATAGGGTAAACTGCCTGAAGATTTTGAAGCGTTATGATGAAAAAGTCAAAAGTTATTAAGCAAAAACGACCTTTTTTACCTCCATTTTAGAGAGGTAGTTCTCTCTAATCTGTTATACTACGTCAGTAGAGGAACTCGCATTCATCAGTATAACAAAAACCCATCACCATCATTATAATATAAAATCATGGAATAAACATATATGGCCAGAGTAATATGAGAAGACTACGAAAAACAAGGGATCATGCGTGTAAGCTACTTGCAATATCTTCTGGCCGACATTCAAACTATGGCGGTTTCTGGTGGTGCCAAATGTCAAATTGCTGTTTACATCGAAGTACTCGGCAGAACTTAAGGCAACATTGATTGGTTTTTGCATTGAAGCAACAACATCCATGAACGGTAATCAGCTGTATATATCCACTTAGGTACGGATGATGAGGGGAAACGTTGAATACAATAAATTATGCTATACCTGATGAGACTTCATGACTGTCCAATAGAGATTACTAGTACAGAAGGCTGGTAGGTATGATGGTTAAGGGTGTTCTGGTGATTAGTATCCCTTCTCATCCCTTCTCATATCATTTTCTATTGCAACTAAGAACGGACAATTATCCCTATTGTGAAGTAAAATGTCCTAGCTGGGTTAGAAGATAGTAGTCGGACACTTTTAGTCACCGGACATTCTTAGCCTCCACACCGGTACATCAAAATTCACTGTGCAGAACCAATTTGCATCATGGTCGTGTCGATCCGGTTTACGGTATTGGCGAACCCTTCAGATGTGTGATCTGTCTTCTCTTTGGACTTATTTTACCGGGAAAAGCGATATAAGCAAAGTTCTGCAGTTTGCACAACCGTGAGGCAAATTGAGTCTGCACCATGAAAATTGTGCATTGCTTTTGTATGATCAACATTGTAACAATATTAGTGGCCTCAGTCAGGGACGGAATATCAAATATCGGGGTAAATACATTCTTGTCATCACTCAAGACGTATACCATCCTGTAAGAGACAATTGATCAGCTGTCGGAGGTCAATGTACACTCTCAAAATTATTCAGTGACATTTCCTGAGTTCCAGGGAGTTTCCCTAAATATCAGGCTGTGTAACTACAATTCAATTACGTAGAGACAAACACCCTGAATTTCAGGAATTATTCCCTGAATTCAGTGGTGAATTCTCTGGGATTCAAGAAATGGTCCTGAATTTCCGGCTGAAATCCCCGAAAATAAATTGTAGTTGAATGACTTGAACTTTCAGGAATAGTCCATGAATGCTTTTGACAGTGTAGAAATAGAACATTTTGTTAAAGCCATCATATTGGCGGCAACAAAAAGCCAGTCGAAGGTACCACCATTCGATTACGAAAATCCTCGGGGCTTTCCTCGCTCAACATCGCGTCATGATGTTGATAATATAAGACGCTGTCCCATACCCATGCATGAATACAACAACTATTGGTTATATTACCTGAAATAGTCAGATCAGGAGCGTGCAATATCGGTACCCATGGCATTTTTTATTTTTTTTTTTTTTTTTAACATTGGGAAATATATTTTTTTTGCAAATGTAATATTTCATACATTCTCAACGGCATTTCTGGGATATTGATCACAATGTTAATCAGGAGACGATAAATTCTCTTAAGCGCAGATAAGATACAATCTGCAATCTGAAGATGCACGGTTGATGCATCATTCACGTTTTCAAGCTTTTACAGATCAGGGCAGCATTCGAAGAATGGAGGGATTGCACAACAGGACCAAAAGATAAACCGGAAGTGCTAGTTCTGTCAGTTGATTGGTTAACGGGGCCAAAATCGACAAACAGGAAGTGGCAATCACAGAATCTGATTGGATAATTGGTATTGTGCAAGTCTCCAGTTGGATTGCTACAGTATTGCTTCATGAGTCTCCAAATGAATGACGTTCATATGTAGATTTAAAGTGCCACTCTCTTCAAATTTCCACGCAATCGATTGTCGACCAATGGCCATGAAAACATTTAATCTTTTAGGAATTCACAAAATATCACGGAAATATCCAAAGAATTTGCCAGAACTACCTCCCTCTATGAAAGTGTCAAGAGTGAACGATGCACCAACCAGTATCAAAATCCATTGATTAACTGGACATATAGTGAAGTAGTTTGGTAACTACATGTAATAAAAATTTATTTTGTCAGTTCATTATCTCGACCACTATTTTTTTTCTTCTTTTTTTAATGAGCTATCAAAAATCGATTATCATACAGTTTTTCCAAGAACACAATACACGAATGCAGTTTACCATATCCATGGAATCAGATTGTATACCTCCTACTGTCATATATATTATCTGATTGCATTGGGATTAAAAACGCGGCTCGCAGCTTTTGTGTGCATGGTTATCGTTCAATCAACATCTTCTGTCACTAACGGAGCGGAGTGACCTCAGGGGGTCAGCGCTGAATAAGATGAGCATCTAACTTAAACTGGATACATTTTTCTTCCTTCTCTTATGCAGGTAAAGGATTACCTTGTCGATCATAAGTGATAAAGACTGAAAGCGCATGCGCGTGGCTTTTTAGTCCCATTGCAGCCAGCAGGTGTTTCAAAAACAGTTTAGGAGGTTACAAACTCTGAGAATGGGAGAATGGCAGTTTACCTGATTTATCTTCTTTTTTTTTCTTTGGTAAATTATGGTCATTTGTCCACATGATCGTGCAATTTCAATAGACGATTATATCTCGACCAATGGAAAGCCAGGATTTATTTTTGAAAATATGATTTGACCAATCGAGTGCTGTAAAAGGGAAGATATCCCGTGGTGCACTGTTGTTTCTATAGAACTCCATTTCCGGTATCAACTGTGACATTTTGTTTACCAAGCGTTAATATTATAGTGCATAACGGACCTCACCTCCCCACACCACCCTCCACCCCACACACTCACACATTTACGTATCACATGAACAAGACCCTTATAATCCGATACGAATCAAGTCGTATACACTCGACACGCGTTTTCCGTCATAATGGTGCAGCATTGAGACGGTAGTGAAACATTGTTAACTGAATTGTGGCCTATACATCTCAACACATACAAATCAGAGAATGCGCCATTACTACTACTATACAAATCAGGATGCATTAGAAATAAACGAGCAGGAGTTTGGACGAAGCGATGTTAGTGATACTTATAGTGATAATGACGCACAATAGTTTGATGGTCTTCGTTTTTGTGCATGCAATACAGGATAAATAATATAGACCGGGTTAGTCCATGCACAGGTACCGATAAAACAGCTATAATCAGGCAGCTTCTATGTCACCAGCAGAGAAGTCATTAACTACAGACAGTTGTCCCTATGTCACCCATCCCATCGCCACAGCTATTCGTTTTACACCCAGCAGCTGTCCCTATCTCATCGCTGCAGATGCATTTCATCCAGCTGTTCTTATCCCAGCGCGATACAGGCTATTGGTTATACACAACAATTAGATCTTACCCCATCACCACTAAAGCAGTTCATTATAACCAGCCAACTGTCCCTATATTATCGCCACATAAGCAATTTACTATGTTCAGCCAGCCGTCCTTAAAATTAAAGTTTATTGCATGACTAAGTACAGAAGTAATGTAGAGAACAATTGAGCTTATATGGTGGAAATACAAAAGATATGGTAGCATAACAGCAAAATGCCGGTTAATTTACAAATGAGAACATTTGTTCTGTAGTATTATGTCATGAACCCTCTTACAACTAAAGTAGTTCATTATATTCAGTCAGCTATCCCTATCATATCGCCACATAAGCCATTCACTATATTCAGCCAGCTATCCCCGTCATATATGTTCACAGAAGCCATTCACTATATTCAGCCAGCTATCCCCGTCATATATGTTCACATAAGCCATTCACTATATTCAGCCAGCTATCCCCGTCATATATGTTCACATAAGCCATTCACTATATTCAGCCAGCTATCCCCGTCATATATGTTCACAGAAGCCATTCACTATATTCAGCCAGCTATCCCCGTCATATATGTTCACAGAAGCCATTCACTATATTCAGCCAGCTATCCCCGTCATATATGTTCACATAAGCCATTCACTATATTCAGCCAGCTATCCCCGTCATATATGTTCACATAAGCCATTCACTATATTCAGCCAGCTATCCCCGTCATATATGTTCACATAAGCCATTCACTATATTCAGCCAGCTATCCCCGTCATATACACGCTTAAAAGTAAAGTGTTGAAACTTACTCGTATAAAATAACCATTTAAGTGTGTCCACAGGGACTGCTCTTTAAGTGTTGTCCCTGTGGACACACTTAAAGGGTTATTTCAACAGTTTACGAGTAAGTTTCAACACTTTAGTTTTAAGCGTGTATGTTCACATAAGCCATTCACTATATTCAGCCAGCTATCCCCGTCATATATGTTCACAGAAGCCATTCACTATATTCAGCCAGCTATCCCCGTCATATATGTTCACATAAGCCATTCACTATATTCAGCCAGCTATCCCCGTCATATATGTTCACATAAGCCATTCACTCTGTTCAGCCAGCTATCCCTATCATATGTTCACAGAAGCCATTCACAAATTCAGCCAGCTATCCCTATCATATGTTCACAGAAGCCATTCACAAATTCAGCCAGCTATCCCTATCATATGTTCACAGAAGCCATTCACAAATTCAGCCAGCCTTTCCTATTTTGTCTTCACGGAAGCCATTCACTATATTCAACCAGCTGTCCAACAACCACAATAGCTAGTCACTGCAGCCGGCTGTCTCTTGACACTTGCAGAGACAATTGTATGAGCTGCCGTTTATGACAATATCATACACGGTGTATATATATAACGGAGCATGAAAATATGGTGATAATGAATGAATATGGTGTGAATTGGGTCGTTATATTGGAAATGTTGTTATATTGAAAGTTACAAAATATGGGATGGTTTTATCACATATTGTAACATTTGTGGCAATGTATATGAAATGTTATTTATATAGGAGTAAAATGCAAATTAAAGTAGTTTTATATATATATATATATGAAGACTGGTGTAATTATATACACTCTACATTTGCTAAACATATAAACCGATTGAACGTATATAGTGTAAGCGGATATATATATAGAACGACTGAATACGGCGTATTTGATACGGCGTATTTGACAAAGACGCTTACCGGATATGGCAGGCGGATATGGCAGGCGGAAGTATGCTATGAGCATGCACGTTGTGCTCGCGCAAAGCATTGTGGTTCCAGTTTCACGATAACAGTGGCCATTGACTGATTCCCGCTCTCAAACTAGGGTGTGCGACATAATCCAACGAATCGACTTGGTTGCCGGTCAACAGTGGCCAGTGTCATATTAAACTTGCGAATAGATTTTACTTCTAGGTTTCATTTTTTTTTGTGTGTGTTAGGTTTCATTTTTTTGGTTAATTCCCCTTCTGAAGCCACCCTGGGTGGAAAACGCAGCTTCACCTGGGTGAAAACCTTCTCACCCGGGTGAAAACGTGTTTTCACCTGGGTGAGAAGATTTTCACCTGTGTGAGAAGGTTTCCACCCAGGTAAAAATTTCACGTGATCGTGCTCTCGTTTTCGTTCCCTTGCACTGACATTTCGGCAAAATGGACGATGGTTCGTTCAAAAGTATAGATGATCTCAAACTGTCAAACTGAACTTTTATGTTTGCTCATGCAGCCAATAAATGATATTTCACGTCTGGCATGTTTTATATAAGTTGTATTGTCAAACCCGAGCTCTCTGGGAGCACACGAGCTTGTCATGCCTGAAAAAAAAACAACTAGGCCATGTATAATCTTGTGCACGGGCATTCCGCTGCGGGGTGGGTTCGAGAATGGCCGTTTTTTCACAAAGCCAGTTACCGTCATTTAAATTGCACCGTCGTTCTATATCAGTAAGTTTTTTGTCTATCGGCACTGCAGAATTGTATTGCCCCGCATCATTCAGTGATTCACAGAGTTCGGTAGCTAAAATCGAAGTCAGATCGCGCAAGTCAAACCGCCTAAGACGAATCGTCCAACGTCCTGTGTCAGGTCGTCCAATGTAGATTTTGGTGCTTAATTAGGCTGGGTTTTTTTCTTCATTCGTAATAGGGTGAGGTTTAGATTCAGAGATACAGTGCTGGAGATCCTTTCTTGGGGGGGTTGGAGGGGGAGGAGGGAGGGGGGGGTGGTGTGGGATATACCCCTTGGGTGAAGTGGATGGGTGCAGTCAATGCAGCATCAGGTATGCTATCTGAATGTATCAGCATATGGGACTGGGCGAGGCTTAGTTTGTGAGATACAGTGTAGAGTTCAAGCTTTAACAAAGCATGAAATTGTATCCCGAAATGTTGACAACAGAAAACAGCCAAGCAACCAAGCACCCAGCCCGCAAACCAGTCAGATTTCATCAGTCCATAAAGTACGGATATTGCTTCGCAATCCGTCTAACAATTGGTTAAAATAAACACATGCACATGAAACTCACTGTATATTATTTATGTTTCAACCTTGATAGACATATTAACATCAAATATTCTTGCATTTGACACTGACCGGCCCAGCTGCGAAATGTGGAGTCACTTCTATAAGCTTACTTTAGAAAGCAGAACACTCAAAATCAGTTTAACATGGGCAGTAATGGCTGGCGTGGAGGATTCTGAGCCATACAGCAAAATGGATTCAGGAGAAAGAAATGGAGATCCTGTGAATACTATCGTACATGTATAACAGGTCTACCGTGAACACCAGCTAATGGATCTAATTACATTTAGTTAATTTGATAAGGTTCATACATCTTATCCCGGATCGTACGAACGAGCCGAAACAGTAACTCGTATCAACGAACCGAGAAAAAGAAACACAAATTGCTTATATACTATTTCTTCTTTTCTTCGCTGGGTTTGAGATCAACATTAGGTTCAAGCTAATACGAAAGCAATAATTTTACTTTGAGAATCAGTCCGAAGTATTTGTCTAGGATGATCTAAACTCTATCCTATCTCACTAATATTATCCTAATATAAGGATGGCTTGGGGAAAAGCGCGAGTCAAGGGAGGGTAAGCGTCTAGTCGGACATCGTTTAGAAAAGGAGGCTAACAGTTGAAGCAGGTCTTTTGCATCTGTTATGTTTCTCGAACCTCCACATAATTAGTGTGTGACTCAAAACAGTCACGAGCGACAACACAGAAGGTCAGAATTTATCAACTTATCGTTTATTCTCTCGTTCGTCATTTCTCACTATTAGTCCCACTGATGATTTTTAAACTAGCCTCATCCTGAGCTGTGATAGGGGCGACTCTTATCTCCATCGTATGTGTTTAGCCTAATGAGATTTAAATGTGCAATGGTCGTATTTGGTTACCCTATCAGGCATCAATTAGAGGTATCAGGACAAATCTAAACCTCACTCAACCAAATAAATAAACTCAATAAGCTCCAAAAACTACATCGGCCGATCCGACACAGGGCGTTGGACGATTCGTCTTAGGCGGGTTGACTTGCGCGATCTGACTATTCGATTTTAGCTACCGAACACTTTGAATCACTGAATGATGCAGGGCAATACAATTCATACGGGTTCGATTATACGGGGCCTAATTTTCTCTTTTCAGACATGACAAGCTCGTGTGCTCGCAAAGAATACGGGTTTGAAAATACAACTTACCGGTATATAAAACACCCAAGACGTGAAATATTACTTATCGACTGCATGAGCAATCTTAAAAGTTCAGTTTGACAGTTTGAGATCATCTATACTTTTGAACGAACCATCCTCCATTTTGCCGGAATGTCAGTGCTAGGGAACGAAAACGTTCTCACCCTTCTCACCCAGGTGAAAACGTTTTCACCCAGGTGAGAAAGTTTTAACCAGATGGACAATTTTCCACCCGGGTGAAAACTTAAGAAATAAACCTAAAACAGAAAAAATGAAACCTAACACAAAAATGAAACATAGAAGTAAAAACTCAAAACTGAAAAAATATAGCATGTCGTCCATGGGCCACCGTAAAGCGGCGACCGGCTGACCTCTCTCTATTCGCAAATTTTAATATGGCACTGGCCACTGTTGACCGGCAACCAAGTCGAGTTGTTGGATTGTGTCGAAGACCCTAGTTTGATGGCCACTGTTATCGTGAAGCTGGAACGGCTTTGCGCGAGCACAACGTGCATGCTCACAGCATACTTCCGCCTGCCATATCCGCCTGCCATATCCGGTAAGCGTCTTTGTCAAATACGCCGTATCAAATACGTCGTATTCAGTCGTTCTATATATATATCCGCTTACACTATATACGTTCAATCGGTGTACATGTTTAGCAAAGGTAGGGTGTATATAATTACACCACTCTTCACATATATATATATATATATATATATATATATATAAAATTACTTTAGTATGCATTTTACTCCTATATAGATAACATTTAACAAACATTGCCACAAATGTTACAATATGTGATAAAACCATCCCATATTTTGTAACTTTCAATATAACAACATTTCCAATATAACGACCCAATTCACACCATATTCATTCATTTCACCATATTTCCATGCTCCATTATATATATACACCGTGTATAATATTGTCATAAACGGCAGCTCATACAATTGCAAGCAGGAACAATGGAAAGCGAAATGGGATAATGACAAGCAATGAATATGTTTACTTTTGTTCGGTATATAGCAAGCAGTACAAAATGTCATGGCATTGTCTAAGTGATGGAAAATGACTGTGAATGAGGTACATGTATATTCAATAATTTGCAACCCGTATATTTCTAGGATCCTTTTATTAATTCATCTAAGCTAATTCTACTGTTAAACCACATAAATCTGCTGTCGATCACTCTCCAAACTTACCGGTTACATCGAGATTCCATCAGTTGTTCAGTGTCTCGGAATACATATAACCTATTTCAGGTGTACGGTGTAACGAGGCGACATTGTGTGTCACATGCCATAGAGTTGCAAATAAGATATACGAGAGAGCAATCGCATTGATAATAAGACAAATACCGATTTGAAAGTCTGTTCGCATGCCACTTCTATTTTCAATGTAAATTTCCGTTTCACAGGCCGAAAATAAAATCGCAAATTTGAAAAGTAAAAATGAAAAGAAATAGTTAATCCAATAGATATTATACACCATTCACAATTCCCCAAAGAAAACTGCCCAAGCGAGCAATACTGTAGCGGAGATCACATGACATGGTTTGGAAGAATTCTGTTGAAAGTACATCATATATAAATTACCGGTACCGAATTCTAGCGATAAAAGGTCCTTGATATTACTAATTCCAGCAGCAGTATAATATTGGTTTGCATTATCTCGCAGTCACCAAGATATTCTCATAAAGGATAATTGGCTATGTACAAGCTGTGTTTCCATTCAAGACAACAAGATGCAGCAGATCAGCAAACAAAATCATACTAAATCGGTATATACCCAATCTTAATAAATTAATATCCTGTACCTCCAACTGCATTTGTTGCTTTAGGGTCGCAAATCATGATATCTCTTTCATGTGGATTGAAGGGGACATCGAATGTAGGGGATTTTTTTGTTTTTTTTGGTTGACTCACGCCCTATGCTGGTCGAATATATTTTGATTTCGCCGTTGTCTGGACAGTGTGGATCCATAACACGGAGGTAGATATATGGGCTGGTCTTTGATATAAACCTTAGGGAAAATGGAAGCGGTGATTCTCCCCCTCCCTCCTTCCCTATTACTGGTTTAGTTCAAATGCGCAGACAGTGGTCACGTGTCATAAAGCTTAAATGACATTGGCTTACTGAACGCCAAATCCAATTGAAATGGGACACTAAAGCGAAATAATCGATTGGGGAGTGTTGATAGGATATTAATTTCTTAAAATTGGTATATATCTGCATGGACTGGTTTTGCACCAGTACTTATTCTTTCGGTCTTACGAAGCGTGTTTGGCCCGTGTTTACTGGACAAATAATAAGCCGTTGTTAATTGACATTCGCTATATACATGGGTCTAGAATATTATAGTCTGGACGTGCTGTTTACCTGTTTGTTCCTTTTGCTGGGGCTCTTTACCGTCAGATATTTGATCACCAACTGTCTCCTTTATAGTCTTCTCTGGTATTGCAAGAAACAATTGTTAGGTGAACGATAAAGAAGTGGGAAATGATGGTTGTGCTGCACATGACGTAAGCAAATACCACTACGCCATCCAACAGGATTTCTTAATAGCCAAATACTCACTGTACTCTGATACACAAGATACAAGGGTGATATATCAACTCCGTAAACAGCAGCAACTAAAATTCACAACATGCATGCAGGAATCATTGTCCTCGTTAGTATGCCTAAAAAATGCAGAAGATTCGGGTGCTAATATAATCTAGATATAAGGTTAAAGAACTATCACAAACACTAGCTCAATTATAACATGTCCAGAATCTGTGTGGTGAACTGTAGATATTATTCATTGAATCGTGAGGGGATAGAATCTCTATAAGCTTAATTAATGAGGAGCGAAGTTCTCGATACTTCAGGAAATACGGACAGATAATAATAAATTCCATCAAGAGATTCAATAATATACTTTACATGCATGCATGTAAATTTATCACGGCCCGTTATTGATTCAAATATGTCAGAACTGTTACTTAACCAACACAAATAGAAATGGTTTGTCACCTTCATATTGATATCTTAAGCGTTTTATCACAGGTTCTGTTCGCCAATAATTGCTGTATGGTGAGTTGATTTAAAGAGTTATAGGGTCACGTAAAACCAGGAAATAGACCATGCAGCGGCTTTCAATAGTCCTGTATAAGAATGAAGATGTGACATACCGCTGCATATCCCAGAACCATGGATTCTGATCATCTAAAAAGACAATCTGATGTTTTCATTTGACAGATTGAATTATCAGCTGGATTCGAAAAATAAGAAAACTTATTAAGTTTAAACCAATTAATGCTAATTCTAACAACGAACATGACAGGATCGACAGACGACTACTGTTTACCCCTTATTGAATAGTAATATTCCAGAAGGATCTGCATATGGGGTATACATATCTCCACTAGCAGTATTTGCTTGATCCAAAAAAAATGCGACAATTTCAATAACACTATTGTAGAAATTATTTTGACAGCCTTTATACAAGTGTCTCGACTATAAGTTGATGATAATTAACATGGACAACATCTGGCCTACACCAGGACACGCTGTCAATGGAGCCGTGAGATTATATCCGAGTTTACCCAGATTGTTATCAACATCAACACATGGTCAAACTTTAGTATCTTACTAAGAAGAGTGATAACTTACGTCTTACTCGGTTGGAGTGGACAGGGAAAACGCTTCTTATCTGTGTGTTATATGTATTGTTTCCAACAAAGGAGCTTTGATTGTGGTAACATATTGTATGTTAACATTTGAGTAATAATGCTGAGCTTGGCTTAACTTTTTTTTTTTACATGTGTCCAGACTACAAACCTTTTGATCTCGACAACTTGGAGACTGTTATCCGATTGACCATAGTCAGTATAGTCCGTTGTTAGTCATTTATACTCTAATAATTGTAGAAAGTAGTTCATGTGGGAGTCTGGAGGAATCAAGGCGACATATGGTGGAGAGCCCGGTCATTGTTCCAGTGCAATAGACTGCCCGACTAATGACAAGGTTCAATTTGCGATCCCAAGCCAACTCTGAATCAGGACTGACGATGGCAGATAGAGCTCACGAACAGCTCACACTATTGGAAATCCCCATTCAGCGCAGCCACAACATATCTTTTAATACAGGCCAATGCCTAACTTTCACCGAATCCAAACCACTTAACTCGATAATCATGCCTGTGGAAGAATCTTGACCAATTCTAAAACACCTCAACAAAAGTAACTTCCCCACAAAACGTAGTCTCATATTTTCAAACATATTTGCTCGATTGCGATGAAACTTCTCACACACCATCGGGATGACCAAGCTGATATTGAGTAACACTGATTATTCCGTATGTCATTTCAAGTCTGAATGAGCATGCGCAAAGTTTAATTCGGCAGCTTTTCAAAAGTTGCAAGAGAAATTTAAGCACGATTTTGGCAGGCACATACTTACTTAATCACCAAGTGTCACAGAAGTCAACAATGGTTAATACCAGATGTACTCACCACGAAATTGTACCACTTATAGGTATCGAGCTCGTATCCTGTTGATAAACTTGGGACATTCGCAACATTTTGTCAAATCCTCATTACAACTCGAGTTCGACGCCGACAAGTGATACTGTATCGGGATGAATGCGCAAGGTATTAATCATTATTGACTACCGTGACACTTTACTAACACGTCAGTTTTGTGATTAAATGACTTTGTAACCGCGAAAAATGGTGATTAAACTTTTCTTGCAACTTTTGAATTGCACTCGACTTGTTTGTGCATGCTCACTCATGAAACAACGTACGAAATAACCAATTTTACACGATTATGGCTTGGTCAACCGGATGATATTTTAGAAGTTTTATCACAATCGAGCAAATATCTTGTGAAATATGAGGCTAAATTTAGGACGGAACTTACTTTTGTTGAGATGTTTATATAGTTGCCGTGAACAGTATACTCCCGACATGAACAGATGGAATACTATTGTAGAATCACTACAGTCAAGTAAGTCACATATCACTGATGCCACATGCCAGCTGTAGAAAATCCAACCATGTGATACTATCTTGCCATTTATTTGTATCAAAGAAGGAAAACAGATGACTCCCAGATCTGCAATTTTCGTAAAAAAAAATATTGGTCATTTCTAAAAACAATGTCGCACAAATCAGCAATATACAAGTCCTTGAGGTACACCTTGTATGCCACGGACAAAACCAAATCAATCGGGATATCGATTTGTGGTGGATTATCGATCTTTGAACACATGTACAGTCTTGGAAGCCACCCTCTGTCTACTACTCTGGGGGCTGTGGATAGCATTGGCCCCAACAGACCTGTATATTTTTCTTCCCTGGATTTGCAAATTGGATTCTTCCAGGCATGCCTTGATCCAGACAGTCTGGAATATACCGCATTCCGTCCTAACCTGGGATTATATCACTTTAAACGCCTGCCGATGGGATTAAAAAAGTCTCTCATGCTTCCAGATAGTAATGAAAGCATTCTGTTTTCACCTGGGATTATATCTCTTTAATCGCCTGCCTATGGGATTAAAATAAGTCCCTGACACTTCCAGGGAGTAATGGAAGCAGCATTAAATAATCTCACCTGGGAGACTCTCTGCCTTGATAGTGTTATTTCGTTCTCGACTACCTCAAAACAGCTCTCGTCCGGAGATACCCCAATTTAGACAATCCTTTAAACTGTATATTGATGCAAGTTTATTTCCACTAGGAGCAGTACTGGAACATGTGCAGAATGATGGTATCGAAAGGGTGATTAACTATGCTGGTAGATCTCTGAATGCAGCAGTGATATAGATTTGAAAAAATCACTGTAAACTGTTGTAAACCACTCTTTTCTTGCGCAAAACATTCAAATTAAATAATAAACATAATCAAATAGATGCCTGGTAGGACATTGGTGTTGATAGTGGTGTGTAAATAATGACTTTCGATTATGGACATAGGAATTCTTTATGGATGATGGCGGCCTTTTGGATGTCGGATTTGATGCTTGTACAAGAGATATTTTTGAGAATATTTACTGGTTGTGGTATGACCCATAATTCAAATATTCATATCCCAAGACCTGAAGCACCTAAATTACAAGTGTCTGATCCATCATTTATTATTCAGCCATCGTCCATTAAAGAATATCCTCATCCATGATCCAAAGACCTATTCCATATAGACGCATTAGCACCAAATTCAAAGAAGACAATCAAAGTATACATAAACTTAGCCTAGTTTTCTGCAACAGAGAATCGGTCAACAGTTTTTAATGCCGGCAAGACATCATGATGTTCCAAAAATATCAAATCTGTATTGCTGATCAGTATTCTTAATCCACGATATTCGTTGTAGTCGTAATCTAGAGAATGATGTACGTAAGTTACGCTTTGATTGTGACTGTTCATATGGAAACCATGAGGATCTTGGAAGTACATGGGTTCATAAAGCCCCTAGCCTCAGAATCAGACCAGTTACGAAGGGTAACACCATAGATTTAGCATGCTATGCTCATACTGATATCAGCATGCGATATGTATCGCCAAATTTGAGAAACTGCATGTGGGGGCGCTTGGTGGTATAGCCCTGGTTTATAAGTTTTTGCAATAACATTTTGTGACGTTCATTAAAATCATTGATTAAAGCATCTCGTTGGTATGGATAAATCTTTAGTTGATTCACATGGTTGAGAACCAAGGTGCGGACAACACTCCAAAATTTTTCAGTGCAAATCTGCTCTCAACATGTCTTCATATATAAATCATGTGTAAATCTTTCAGCATAGATTACCAGGAGTGGTGTTATATCTCGATATATCGAATATCTCCCGAACTGCTTCCATGGAACAATGGAATTATGAAATATGCATATGAGTGAAATTACAAGCATCTGGTCCGTCATTCATAATTCAGCCGTCGTCCATTAGAGAATATCCGCGTCCATAATCCAAAGACCTATTCCATAGTCCATATAACAGTATTAGCAAATATAGACAAATACTGGTTCAACATTGGCAATATATCATCATCAGAATATCGAATTACTTGAAAGTTTCATAATGTAGAACGATTTCTCAGCATGATCCAGTTATGAATTCTGCTCAAATGCTGCGGCTGTAGTCATTCCCCAGATCTGCATGCTTCTTTTGTTAAAGTTTCTCATTATAACTTTGGATATTTTCAAAGTAACATTAGGGAAAACAATTCCTGGAATGTCATACAGAGGCAGGCATGATCATCCACTAACAGTCTTGCGTGGCGTACCTGCTGTGTGCAAAACCGAAGTATGATCATGTGAATTGAAGGAATGGAAGTGAATTATTATTGCGGACTTTGGATACAGTTCTGGCAATACCCTCAAATAATCTGAAGCATAGATGTTTTTCAAAAACAAAGTATTTTATTACATCAATTACCATGTAAAGAAATTTAAAAAAATGTTTTGTTGCCACAGCCAGTTAGCCCCTGCTTCTGAAAGCATTCAACCATCCATACATACACACATGTACAACATTGATTATAATCCTCCATACATGCACACATGTGCAATGTTGATTCTAATCATCTATACATATACACACAAGTGCAATGTTAATTCGAATCATCCATACATACACACTGTCGCAAGTGCAATGTTGATTCTAATCAACCATACATACACACATGTTCAGCATTGATTCTAATCAACCATACATACACACAAGTGCAACGTTGATTCTAATCAACGATACACGCACACATCTCCAACACTCAAAGGCTAGCCATTTTCATTTAGGTATGTTGCGTTAACACAAATTAAGCACTGGTATCGCTGATATCTAAAGAAATTTTAAATGTAAAAAAAAAGTAACTCAGTGAATATGGCAGAGTTACAGACATATAAGAAATTCTTTCATCTTTTGTCCCTTTAGCACCAGGAATACGGATGTGCCATGGATATGTTACATTGTTTTCTTTCTCTACCTTGGCACTGCGACATGACTCCAATCGGATATAAGCATTAACATGTATAAAACAACAAAGTCAATTTGAATGGTGGGGGTGGCAGAATACTGACAGATTGATATTTCCATCACAAAACATCAATGAACTTCTACAGAAACTTCAAATACCTCAACCGGCCAATGAAATTCCCGGATTTCTCTTTGAAAATTTGAACTGACCAATCAAATGCTTTCAAAGCTGGAAGATATCCAATAATGCACTGGCTTTCTAAAGAACTCCATACAAATTGATCAGCTCTGATGTGGGTCATTCTCCATGAAATTTTTTGCTCTTTTACTACTCACTAAAATATTTATTGGTTATCTTTCTAGGTAGTTCATTATTTGTTTATTCATGGCTGTGGCCATAATGCTCAATATGTAGCCCAGAATAAAACAAGTGTACACATAGAACCTATAGCAGCTCACTTGACCAGGTGGTTTAAAAAAAGGAAGCCCAAGTTTATCATGGATCATACCTAATGGCGCCTGGACTACCTCATTCATGCAATCAAACACCCGCACAACTCGAGACAGGGGCCAACTACTGTTGCATTGTACATGTATGAGACAGTCACAATGGAAATGCTCAACTAACATACTGCACTGACTATAGTTTATACATCTATCATGATACCAAAATTTATCTTGCGGACTGAAATGATATCTCATAATATAAACTTATTACACTATTCACATTTCAAACAAAAATAGTTTTAGCTTGGGACATTAAGCACATCAATTTCTTAATTACTTATACTGATGTTAATCAGCTTTTATTAAAACACCTACATGTAGTATGATAAAAATAGCTCAATGACAATGTGCTGAGAACCCCTCGGCTTTGGGGATTTAGATGCATGTGTGAGACTCATCAAGGAAGTTTGTTCATAACCTGAACATAATGACAGTAATAATGGTAACTGCTCAAGGATACCGATCCTGCCTGTACACTTTTACACACCCTCAACGTGTGCCTTATAGCTATGGTAATGTATATATTTGTTGAGAGCGCATTTCTTGAGGATTCCAAATATACATGTCTGTGGGTTGTGAAGATATTCGAATTTTTTAAAAAATATTTAAAAAATGAGCCTTCTTTTTTAAATGGCTATTTTCAAAAAAGTATTGAACGTATCATAACTTACATCATCATTTCATGTAGAAGACAACTCCAACAGTCAATTTTGGTCTAGTTCTTGTTCTATTGATATTTAATTCAACTTCAAAGTTCAAAACTGTGAGTTTTGGTAAAGAAATATTCCATTAAATGTCAATAGAATGAGAACTGGACCAAAACGATAAAACTGAGACACAGATTTCCTGTTTGAGTTGTCTTCCACAGGAAATGATGTAAATTATGATCAGTTGAACACTTGTTTTAAAATGGCCATTTAAAAAAATTAAAATTATTTTTGTTTTTGAATCCGAATATTTTCACTACCTACAGGTTTACAGTGAATAAATTTATATATTTGGAATCCTTAAGAAATGCACTTCCAACAAATATATACATTATCATAGCTATGAGCTGAAGAAGACAAATTCTAGAGGGTGTGTAAAAGTGTGTGCAAGAGGGCTCGGTATCCTCAATGGGAGTAATAATAAATCTTGTGCATTTGAAAAACTAGGGGTCACAGTCACTCATCTGTAGTTAGGTTCTGCTTTTTAGCATGGTCCTTAAAAAGATATAGAATGAAAACTGGATCAAAATTCATCAAACTGAGACACAGATTTCCTGTTTGAGTTGTCTTCCACAGGAAGTGATGAAGTAAGTTATGATAAGTTCAATACTTGATGTCACTAGAGGTCACCATCACTCATCTGTAGGAAGGTTCGGCTTTATAAGCATGGTCCTTCGTAACATAATTGGACAAAGTTTCAGGTATTACATGAACAAAATAATTGAAGGTCCTTCCTCTTTAACAGTCATGGTAAAAATTAACAAGATACAGATGTGGTGCACAGCTATAATATTTCAATAAATATTAACATAGTAGCACACCTGAATCTTTCTCCTTGTAATGTAACTTTAGCTTTGAAGATTGTAATCCCTGATGGAGTTCTGGTCAATAACCAGATTGGAAGGCCTGAATGCAATCCAGCAAAAGACATTGTAACGACATTAATGATGGACAAACAGACTGACGACAATACCCCTACAGCTACTTTAGCCAAGGGGTAAATGAATTGGGATTCAGAAAACAGGGGAGAAAATGCAGCAAAAAAGCATGAAAACTAGAGAGTCTTTTCCTGTCAACCATGGTTAACCACTGAACAATATTTAATATACAGTCTCGGTTATTCACCACATCTGCAAGAGATGTAAATAACTTGGAGCCTATAGTAGAAGGACTGAAAAGTGTGAATCACTCTCGTAAAGCAGGGTCTAAATACAATTTGATAACCAGTTCTGAAAAGTAAGTTCTGATTAATGACCCATCATAGTAAGTTTTAATCATTGCAGGTATGAATAGTTTTGGTGAAAAACAACTGTATTCAACACAATACCAGATACAGGTCAAGACTATGCTGCATGTCCTATCCTTGAGTTTGTCTAAATCCCTGATACGAATGATTTGTACCTGCTACAGGTCAGAATAACTACGCAGCAATATTAACATCTAGATTGTACTGTAAGCTATACTTGTACTGGTATAATCTTAAACTGTTATGCAGACACCTGCTGCCAATGTAGATAAACTAGCAGCCTATTACATAAAGGCATAACAAAATTGGTGCATACACATTGAAAGCATTTCAAAATTGGTTATTTCCTATGTACACAATGAATTACAGGAAAGTCCCACTGAAGATAAATATATACCATCACTCAGTATTAGCACTTGAATATCAGAAAAGGTTAAAATGTAATTTTGGTGAAGGATATTATGAATTATGCTGCACTGTTTAATACAATCGAGAGGAACTCTTGTTCCCCAAGACCAGCAGTTACACCCAATGAACCCACCCACGACTCCCGTCCAAAACAAAATGACCCACCCACCCCTCTATCCTGCATGGTCACCGTCCTGGCAACTGACCACATCACTTAAAATACATACAAAAGCTATGTAAACAACAAAATTACCAATCTTCTCAACAATCAAAGTCCTTCCAAAAAATGACCGGTACATTAAAAATACAATATATCTTGTTCACTCTAACCATCCAAAAAAGACTGGTGCAGGTTGGGTTACAATAAATATTTTACAATTACATGATGTATCAATGAACAGAATCACCAACAATAAGAGGGCATCTATAAAGTCTGTATGCTAGGGGGTAAAGAATTTGCAATTTCTCCCTATGTTTGCTGGGTTAAAATAGTGTACCGGAAGGAAGGGGGAGAGGGAATGCTGATTTTGAAGAGTATGTATGCCCCCAAAAATAATGCGGGACTTGCACAATACACGGTTCCGGCCTCGGCTGCTAGGGTAGCCTTTGTCTTTATTTCCGTTTTATCTCACTTCTATCGTCTGCTAGGCACAGCTATGTAGGCTGGCCGATCGCTTCGCTTGGACGCGTAGCGGGCAATAACTCTCCGTAATAACCACCGCCCAGCCGCCCGGATCGCGGCGAACGACATTTCCCGTTTATCGATAAAAAGCAGCCGACATGGAAATCGATGTGAAAGTAGCAGCTACTGCGTGTTTGCTTTAAGGTATCTGGTTGATTTATATGATTTTAAGTTCAATACTTGATATAATCTGTCGTAGTTTATTCGATTGTGCCGCCATATTCGTTAGCAATGGTGAAAGACAAATATGCCAAATATAAAACTGGCCCGCGGGATGATTGAAATAGTATAAACGTTTCCGTTCCGGGTCGTTTATATTTTGAAAACATTCAAGGAATTCCCGTAGATAAGCAAACCCTATATCGCGAGATATCATGCAGGTAGTTGTCATTTGAACTCCGCTAAAGTCAATAAATACCGTAACGTCGGCATTAGCTGAAATGGGTTTAAATGTGTATTCATGCCAGCATGCTGTACAGGCGAGCTCCAGCCGTTAGATCTCAGCAGGAATGGAGCTTTCAAAGTCGCCCTGAAAGACCAGCTCAATGCCTAGCAGACGATAGAAGTGGGATAAAACGGAAATAAAGAAAAAGGCGATCCTAGCGGCCGAGGCCGGAACCGTGTATTGTGCAAGTCCCGCATTACTATAATTACTTTAATTTGCTGTATGGATCCAAGGAACTTATGTCAGTATTTAATCCCTAGCACATCTGAACTATTTTCTGTAAAGATTTGCAGGAATAAAGTTTCACGGCAATTTCTCCATGTTCATATTATTAGGAACGTGATCAAGTATATCCAGCAAACTTTCATGTCCTATCTTTCCCCGATTGTTTCAATTTAGAAATATTTCTTTTTTTTTCTAAATCAAGGTACCATAAGAAGCCAGTTATCAGCTACCCGTAATTATATACCTTTGCAGCAAAAACCCCCAAAAAAAAAACAAAAAAAAAAAAAATGTGATGGCTGCCTACATTGTATTTCTACTTCTAGTACTATTTCACTGTGAATTGGTAACAGGCTATGGAACAGACATGAACAGATGGTCTGTGAGTTATATCTACACATGCCACTTACACATACAACTACTCCTACACAAAAGAGGCCCACTACTGTACACGTACTTCTACTAGAGAATATACACCAACAATGCAATCTACATGGAATATAGGAGGAACTGTGATGAATGAAATAAGTGAAAACTGGATTTGCAAACTGACTGGCCTCGGTTGATTGTACAGAGAAATTAGGCACAGTCTTCAGCGAGGAGATCTACTCTCAGAAAGACATGTACTAACCAATCTCAACAAACTAACACGATATCATCATGAATATATCAAATTCTGACAAAACTATAGAAAATTCTTGAGAATTGTTTGTCTAGCATCGAGATCTTGATCAACCCCCCCGAAAAGACCGCTCCTTTCAAGTTGCGCCTTTTCAATATGACTGCGATTTGTGTCAGATGTGAACAAATTGCTCATTTGACTGCTGTTAATTGAATTTGACATGCTTATTTTCAGTCAAACGGTGGAACCTGATGCAAGTGGAGACATTTCCTACATATACTAACTTTGATCTTCCCAGGGCAAGGCATTTTCTCCACCCCAGGACTGGGAATGAACCTCATTTGGATGTAGTTTAAAGACCTTTATGAGGGAAATAAGGTCTTGTAAGTTTACATTTTCACAATATTAAACTGAAACATTTTCTCTGCAAAGTCCATTTCCTTCTGTTTTTATTCTCAAAGGGGCGTGACCTGTGACCGATTCCAGCCATCTGATTGGTTGACAATTTTCATACATGCTCGCAGATATTATATTCATGATAGAAATATCGGAGTTCACTGAGATCGTACTGGTAACATTAGACTGGTGATATTTTATTATGCAGGGATTTATGGAAGAGAATATATCTCACAAATTGAAATGAAAAATCTCATAAATTGAAGATTTCAGCTCAATATTTATATACTAATTCAGCCAATCAATTGGAATCTTTGAAAGCAATGTGTTCAAATCAAAGATAGCAAAATTGGTCACTGATCTTGCAGAAATCGAGAATGAGTAATCGAATCTTCTATCACATGCTGGTTCAGTCATTGATTGTTCTCTCCAACCAATCAATACATGTATCTGAAACCAGTGATCGGGGCCTAGCACATATAAAACATCACCAGATTAAATCCCGAATTTCTTCTTTCAGAATCTGATAACCATTTCACTAGTTTACTAAAATATGTTTAAATTTCCTACAAAGATGCAATCTGGCATAACTAGACAAAAGAGTATGAAAAATGCACAAGAATTCAAAATGAAAAGACATACATACATGTAAATTGCATGCATTGCACATGGTGACATCAATGAGTAACAAGGAGAACAAGACAAATGAGTGCATGTGAACATATCAATCTCCCCTCAGGGGCCCAACAAACAAATAAAACATACAGAATACACCTATCTGTGTAATCATAAAACAAAACACCATCCGACTTCACAACCATATAGCAGCCAGTACTGATTGTCATCTATCTACAACTAATCAGGTTGGTTAAAATGGAATAAACTCAACCAAAGCTTGTACTCCTAAAAATTAATATAACGGTTAAATATTCATCAGTCATTCTTCATAAATAAAAAACATGAAAAAAATACAATATGTACACCAATTGAGTAAATAGGATGTGTGAATTACCGTCTGACAAAGCAACTTGCTAATCTACTATCGTGACAATGCTTGACAACAATGCTTGCATGCCAATGGTGAAGCAAAACAAATGATAAACATACAAGACAATATACACACAATCTGTTCCTCTAAATTCTCACCCCAAAATTTTGTGTAGATTTTGATGTCCATGTATACTGGTTCTCAAATAGAGTGTCTAGAATACACCATGTCAACCGGAAGAATTCTCTTGTGCAAATTTATCTCAAAAGAGAAATAAACCTTGGAGCAAAAGCATATTAAACCTTATCGATGTTGCGTAGAAATGGGGCAATTTAACCATATTTCCTATCAATTTGTGTAGGCTTCATCATGAGCAATATATGATGGATGTGTACCTGGTGTGTGTTGTGGGGGGGGAATTTACCATCAATCTGTATGCACACATTCAAGGATATTGGAGGGTACCTTGGCCATGTATGCACCCAAAGTAAGCTTATGAACAGCTATTGGCATAATCAAGTGGAATGTTAATGCCAGTTTATACAAATGGTTGTCCATGGCACTTAATATATGTGTCCAAAAGTCTCTGACTTGATGAAGAACATGTATGCTTGGATGAACAGAGAGGCTGATCATGTTGTAGAAGATGTAGAGAAGACCGGCTAAGATATGGCACACATTTACTCTACCAGCTTCACAGTCCTAATCAGTCCATTTCTTCTTTTTTCTTTATCTGTCTGATAAGAAACAAAACTGTCATCATATTAACTGGGCATGACATCATTAACTAAATTACAGGCATGCTGTATCGTGATGTCTACCATAAAGGAGCTATTATTTTTTCTTTGAAGGGGGGGGAAGGGGGAGGGGGGATCTATCAGCATAGCCCCTAACCCAGGTCACAACATCCATTCATGTGATTCCAAAGGACTCCACAGCACTTCGCACTAAATATGTACAACAGTTGACTCATTCAGCCTTGTTTGCATATTTGCGATGACCAGCGTTTTTTTAAAAGCAAATTAATGATAATTTTCCGATGGTTCTCTCGGCTATGAAATCTTTTTCTTCTTGTGTTTTGTTTCTTTTGTGTGTTTGCTGTGAAATCTTCATTTAACACTTGTCATACTTGATCTAGGCTATGATAATGGTAGTCCTTGCATTATTGATATTAATCAATGACAAATGTTTATAGATGTCCACTGCCCAGCACATGTAGATCGTCCGAGTTGCATGACATGTTCAAACACACATCGGAATGTTCTTGATAAAAAATCCCATTTCACGACAGCCAAAAATCGGGTCCCGAGTGTAAGGCTGGTCATGTGACAGAATTGGACGCATGGACTGAAGCAAACACAGCCTACATTGTATCTTAATTCCCGATAGAATATCTGTTGTTGAAAGTGTCCGAGAGCTGGTTATAATGCTATGCTGTAGGCATGATTATAATGTTGGAAGATCTGGTATTGTCAAACATGCAGTAACTGGCGAGGTGGCCATGACGAGAGCCAGTACAGCGAGGAGAGTAGGAACACTTGGGGCCATCCTGGGACCAGCTCCCGTACCCACTGAAATAAACAGACAAAAAGAAAGAGAGTAAAAACAAAGTTCGCTTAATGCACAAGTCAAGACAAGACAAAAATGCAAAGTACATATATAGCAAATACTGTCCAAGCTTTGAGAGCCAAGAGCAGAGCATATGGCCTCAAAACAAGTGATACTTCTGTCAAATGCCAGCTGAACATAATTGTCCTAGGTTGGAAAGAGGCCATGTTTATAGGTTGGAACAAGGCCATGTTCATAAGTTGGAACAATCCCATATTTATACTTCGAAATAGGCCATGTTTATATTTTCATGTAGGTTCGAACAAGGCCATGCGGAAAGGTTGGAACAGTCTTTCATGAAACGAAGAGAAAGAATTGTCGGTCTTGACTTTTCATTAATAGAAAGGCCAAAAGAACAGAAACTTACACAAAAGACCGACGACTGACCCAAGCCGTGTTTATAGGTCGACCAAAGGTCATATTTATCAGTTGGACTATTGACAGAAGTATCATGATGTGTTTTACTGAATGCAAATACATGTAGAACACAAACACCAAGCATACACATCATAAGCAGAAAACTAAACATGTGCAAGGCAGTCAACAGTGTATAAGGCTTTGGAATGAAGTCATATGTAATGATACAAATTAATGATAAGTCAGTGTGAATGAACTGTACTTGAAATGTAAGAGTGGTCATTTTCTAAAATTTATCCCAGATTCACGTTAACTGGAAATAATGAATCTAGAATGTCCCCCAAATCACATTACACGGGTACTTTAAATTTGAAGCAGATTTTTCACATAGTCAATAAACAGAATCAGAATATCACATTAATGTATAATTATGTTTCTAGCAGTGCCTGAAAGATGAGAAACGGTTGTGATGTCATAAACAAATTGCATCCTTGCTCTGTGGTGCATTTTATTCTCAAATGGGAGCACAGTGTGGGAACTGAAGTGTACAGTTTTCAGCTGTGGTAGAAGCAGTATCTCAACGGGTAAGTCTGAACCCAAATTTTCAATATTTTTGCGATTATATATACAGTTTACATTCCACTCAAATTTTATCCAGCATGAACACTGGAACTTTTTGACATTTAATCATTGACGGAAAGCTCAGATTGTATCCAACATGGATAAAATGACAATCGTTTTGGTGGTAATTCTAATCCTTTTTGTCTGAGAAGAATTGAATGGTCGATAGAAAAGAGATTTAGCTTCACGATCTCGTTGAAATCAGTGGTCATCTATATCAATGTTTGCAGAATATTTTCGCAGTTTCACTGATGAGTCTGTCTAGGGTGGTGTATGGCTAGCTGCATGTTTCCAAATCGGAGGTGTATAAATTGTGGCGATTGTCGAAAACGATGGCCTTTCATACAGAATATCTGAAGACATTGTCCGCTGATTACTTATCTCTTAATACCAACAAATTTACTTGGGTCAGTGATTCCATCAAAGCCAAAAAAAAAACAATTATCCATCAAGTACATGCACCAATTTCAGAGTGCAGCTAGCTGATCATCACTATACACCTCAGAGCTACTGAAAACTATAAAATTTTGCGTCACTTCTGTTCCAACACTGTGGGGAGGTGAAAACAACAAATCCACAACTCCAGCACAGAAATAGAATACTCAATTATTCTGAACATTCCAATCATTCAATATGATGCAAAAACATATCTGATAGTAAACCTATTGTTTTGCCTAATGGGGGAAAATTGATGAAAATCTTTTTCAGTTGCTAGAAAAGAACATTGCTTATTCATTAGAAAACAATCTCAACCATTCTCATGGCATCATATTGTTTTCTTCCCACAGCGCAGGACAGTACAACTGCAAGGTACAACTTGATAAATGAATTGACAACAATGCACATGAATTATTGTTTTCAAGGTCTTTTCAAGATCTTCGACATAGTTTCCTAATTTTCAATTTTGTAATATACAAACACACATATGCTGTGGAAGTGTCAATTTCAGGCTTGGAATGTAAATGGATTGCTTTGGTTTTGAAATGGTATATGGCTTCTCTTGGGTTGATTCGCAATCGCAAGAGCAGGCTTGACTTAATATTCTTCCTATTCATCTTCAGAAGCTCACTCAGGCATATCAGTTATGTGATGTGAGGTAACGTGAATTTACAAGATTTTCAATTGTGGGGAATGGGCAAGTGACCGGCCATTATTTCATTTGCTAACATGTCAAGCCACGTTGAAAAATGGTATCTCCTGTTTTATGAACTATATCTATTCCCCTAGCGCTGCTCACTGTCAATCACCATGTTTGTTGTTCTGACATGTCTGAGGGAAGATTGTTCATCTTATAAATAGTAGCTTCAAAGACCAATTGCCGAATGGCAGAAGGCTAACTGTCACTGTTGTATATATCTTGACAGACAATTCTACATTCTAGTCAAATTAAGTTCTTCCCCATCTTTCCAACGCAAAAAGAAATTATTAATCTGACATAAATTTAAAATGACCATTCTTACATGTTCACATCATTATCACCAAAAATGTTATCACTCAAGAAATTTCATATATAAATCACTGTCACTGTACTTGAAATTACACTTGAAGAATCTGTGGGAAACACTCAAACATGTGAATGTTGTGTTGTAGGTGTGAATAGGTCTGACAATATCGGCTATGCCATTTGAATAAGATGAACGCTCAAACACAACTAGTATGTGTAGAATCCAATTTCATTTCGAACAAAACAAGATTAAAACAAGATTAAAATTTTTAAATACAAGATGAAGAATAAATACTTTTTTCAAAAGCCATACAAACTGCCACAATTCAAAGAGAAGTTAGTTCATATTAGTTGGTTTAGTGGAGGGAGTTAGTACAGAGATATAAAAGTATGCATGCTGCAAACCAGAAACTAAAACAAAACAGATCAGTGCACAACATGCATAATGCATGTGATGTCAAAGAATGCAAGAAGCAGGAAATTGTTGTTTCCTGCATATGAGTATGGTTATTCCCCCCAAAAATTGGGAATGATCAAATTAATTAAAACTCAAAGTTGACAAAATTCCAAAATCTACCAAATAATCCATTATTTCTTCATTATATTTGACATGTTTAATGATTTTAGAGGGTGAACACAGTTATTAGAACTGACTGAATTTTGTCCTTAAAATTATGGGTGACTGAATTCTAATAGGGTGATGAATTACTATAGGGAAATTATACACTATCTCTATCCAGAAGTAACTCTAATCCTGCTTCACCAGACTACATCTTCCACTAGGTGAGGGCTCTCCAATTTGGAGGTAAATAGTTTTTTTTTTATAATAACTTTAAAAATATAAACAAATTTGCATTTTTTTTTTTTGTAAATGATGCATAAATTCATATACATGTATATATATATAGTTACATATGTTAACACATTTTGCCATTGACAGGATTTATAGCTAACTCATTTGAACACGTTGAAATGGCAATTTGAAAAACACAATAGCCTGATTTCCATCTCCAGAATTACATGAGCAACAATTTCTTCAAAGCACATAAACCAATTTGAAAATATATGAATTCATGTGCCATTGACAAATTTTTTCATTTTTATTTTTTAATTTATTCAAGAAAACCAACTTCTTTAACTCCAAAATTGGAAAGCCCTCATTTCCCTGATCTGTCCACAAGTTAAAAACCTTGAGAGTTCCAGGACTTGTCCAGCTCCATAGAAACTTTCTAAAAGTTTCTCAGAACCAAATACAGGTACATGACTTATTATGAAAGAACTTATCGAACTTCACAAGATCTCGAGGTAAGATCAACATGTCCTGTCTTCTTCTCACAAATTATTGACACTGTGGTTGTTATGTGAAATGAAATAAAACAGTGTCATTGTGAGATGCCCCCCAGAGATGTCATGGAATTATAAACAAACACGCAGTCATCAATAATTACTGATACTTGTATGTATTTGTAGCCTGGAACTGTACGAATTCGTTTGTGATTCAATGAACATTTAATCAAGATGAGAGACACAAAAATAACCCATATTTGCAAGCTTTTCAAACATCTGACCCTGGCAATGTCAGGCGTCTAAATTAACACCTGTCTACCTGCCCTGGACAGGTAGAAAAATAAAGTACCTGTCTCTGGTGACAGGTAGCCAAACAAATTCTTTTTTAACTCTTCAAAGTTGGTCATATCACTCCAAAGAAGGTGCTTTAGTTATTGCATGGAAACATATAATCATCTAAATTATAGTAACTCTATAATAGTTAGGCACACAGTTAACAACTTTGCCACTGTATCCTACACTGCGATCATTTTCAATGACAGCGTGCTCAGGTAGTCTTTTGAGACAGGTAGAAATCATCTTTACACGTCACCCTAGACGGGTAATTTTTTAAAAAATATTTCGACCGCTGTTATGTTCATGGTAACAGATTACCTTATGTTCCAATCTATATTGAAATTTATTGTGAAGCTTCCACACAGCAGAGACTGAAAAAAATTGCCTGGACAAGAAAAGATATCAAGCACCTAATAAAAGATACAACCGCATCCCTTGATGTCACCCCCTCAACAACACCCTGGAATGAAGTTCACATGGAATCTGACATAATCAGTAACTTTTCTTCCTGGATATTCTAATTATCAGAAAGAAAAACAGATCCACACCAACAGGGTATCATACAGATCTGGTAGCCTGAATTACCACCGAAACATGGATTCCGAGTTTAAGAGATGAGCAACTCATTCATGTTAAATAATATTTTGTGTTACTGATTACTGATGGTCAACAGCTTTTGACCTTTGATATCTTCAAAATTAGGTCAAGGTCATCTTCAACTCCAATAGGCCAGCATTATTCAGAAACCCTTATGCGAAAGATTGAGATGCGACATGTAGCTACCCTTGTCTTCGAAGTATTACGTTCATGAACATACATGACTATTGTACTGATCCAACTTCTGACCTCCGACCCACAAAAGACATTCTTCTGTGTAAACAATTTCACATGTTTCAGTAAGAACTGTTCATTTTGGCTGTCTTTCTAATCCAATGATGGATGGCATGTCTGCACTGCCTTTTATGTGGTAAATCATACATGCCGAGAATATACTTATAACACAGGGAAACAATATATGGGTGTAGACATCCTCCCACCCCTGGGACCTGGTCCAAAATAGACCTCTCCTGATCAATACCTTTTGAATGGCGTATATATTATATCTCTACGTCGCGTGGTTATCGAGTTATAAAAACATGAACAGAGGGACCAACATTACGGCTTTAAATGGTAAGATGGGTGTATCTTAATCTGATATCAAAACTTTTTAAAAATATGTTAGAATTTATGGAGCATTCTTGGAAGATTCGTATATTCTCTCTTACCATTCAATCTTGAATGTTTACTAAGTTGTCCAAGTTGTTGTCCTGGCAATTTACCTGTCATCTTGTACTTGTTAACGTTTACAGAAGCTTTTTGCAATATATTCTTGTATTTGAGCTAGTAATGGGGAATATTGACTTTCACCAGCACTATTAATCTCACCAAATTCCTTCAGGATAATTGTCGAGATTGAGCGTATCATTTCAAGTCACCATAAGAGCACAACATAAAGAGTGAGAGCCACCAAGCATAAGGACGGGGTGGGGAAGGTGGTTCCTAGGCACAGCATATGCATTTTCTGCATATGCAAATACTGGAAGAATGGAGAATGTTCATGCCCCATAACTCAGGAGGGGCTCTCAGTTGCCGGATGATCTAAGGCGGGTGACCTCTAGCCTCACACTGCTGAACCGACACAGGTTATAGCTCAGCTGGTCCTTGTGTGGAAGTTTGTCAGTTACTTGCCGATGGGCGGTGGTTCACTCCGGGTACTCCGGCTTCCTTCACCAACCAAACTGACTGTCACCATACGAGTGAAACAACCTTGAGTGTAACATTAACTCTTTCCCTCATATAAGCGGGTTTTGACGACTTGTGTAGATCTTCATGTAGCGTGTTTTGACGAGTGTTCGCCTAACTCATGAAGACGGATTTTGACGAGTCACTTTAGTTCCCATGTGGTCGATTATTCTTGCAATTTTTGGCGTTTACTTTGAGTAAAACCTAATCAGGGTTCGTACCCTTTTGAGCACCTGAAATTCCATGACTTTTTCTAGAACTTTTACCTCATTTTCCAGGACCTAACTCAGGCATATTTGAGTGGAAAGCTTCTCTCTTCCTTGGAAAACTTACCATTTGCAACCAGGGTGTTATCTAGAATTGAGTTTCAGGGCGTCTCACACCGCGAGCGATTCCAGGCACAACCGCCACATCAGTGATCATCATGAGTTATCTCCCATGATACTACATTAACACGTGCTTGCCAAAAATATCCAGTTATTGTTCTATTTATGTATACTGAGCAACAAGTGCGGACCGGGGGACGTTTTTACAATCGTGAATCCCAAACACGATCACCTAGTGGAGAACCAGGTGTTAAACATTGGTCAAAAATTGAAGGAAACGATCTCTGTCTTATGCTTATAGATGATTCTACATGTGGCGTTCACGTTTTGGTACCTAAACGTATCATCCATTTATAATTTTATGCATCAACTTACACTTTATAACTCACAGAGATCATGTATGGCTGAATGTTTAATAAATTCTGCTTCATGCATATTCAGTGCAATTGTTTGATTTGTATCATATTTATGATAATTTGATCATCATCATGACTAATCTGTAACGTTTTACCGAGTAGTCTCCCCTGCCCATTCTGCCTCCTGAGTGCGCATGATAAAAACTGTCCACGATGGTGGGAATGGTATTGCCTTTGATAATTTGTTCACAGATAGTGGAGGGAGACCAGTTGATTTCAATAATTAGGAAAATAAATTAATTTATTGACAGCAAAGTTGTTGGCGCACGTGGTGAGCTAAAAATTTTTTATATTAATTCAATTATGAGCGATTGACTACAATAAACAGCCAGACTTCCAGCAATCAGTCCTTAGTAACAATGTTCTCTCATCATCAATGTCCATTGTTTGTAAAACAAATCATTAAAAATATATATTAATTCAATTATGAGCGAATGACTAGAATGAACAGCCTGACTTCAAGCAATCACAGTCTTGAGTGATAATGTCCTCTCCGCATCGACCGGGACCTGCCACTGTAGGATTTCATAAAATGGCGGGAGTTAATTTGAGCATGCGCAAACTTTTTCGTGCTTCAACTCTGCCCTCGGGCGTGTATGCCAAGTTTTCTCAACAAAATTCATTTGCCAAGTTAAACCCGTAATAACAACTAAAACATACTAATAATATTCAATACTGATGGGATTAATTTCCGAATACATTTTAGGAACGTTTTGCTATGGAATAACTTCCCTCCTCGACTGTTCCGTGAGTGCATTATTTGTCGTGTATGGAATACCATCGGAACTCCTGCCTTCCGCACCGATGTCAATCACCAGTTATATCCCTTTCAAAGTACCTCCAGTAACGAGTTGCGTGATTGGACAATTTGTTCCTTCAGCAATTTCCATTCATTTTTCCATGACAATGTCGTTACGAGTTACTTCCCTTTCCAAAGATACCGGAAATAGAAGGCTAACATGATTTCTAGTTGACGTTAACGACCTTGCGAGTGAAAAATAACATACACAACACTTGATTCACCGATTTCAAGGTGATGTTTCCTTTTATTGGGGGCAGAGTGTTTACACTGTGCTTGGTTTACATGACACGTACAGATGATATGCGGACTCTTCCCTCACTGACTGACCATGCACTGATCACGCGATACTTCTGCACTGATTGGTCAGAGATTAAGCTCTTTGTTTTATCCGAGTAGCGTGGGTCAGTCTTGGTCAGTTTGGCTTTGCAGTTTGCATTCATCGGACGTGTCAAAGTCACACAGCAGTTTTCGTTTATTGTTTACAAAGTTTTTTCTTTTCACTTGTCAGAATCACATAGTATTTTAGGGATTGTTTGGAGTTCTGTTGCAGACGACATAAATTAGTTTGAGATGGAGCGGGGTCGTGGTAAGAAAAGAAAAAACACTGGAATTAGACCACGTCGAGACGTCTCTGATTCTCCCCCTCCTGTTCGCAGTAGAAGGCAGTAGATGAGAACCCGCAAAACTGGAGTTCAGAACGTTTGCGAACTGCGCTGGAAGAGTTGGGTTGTTTTATGCCAGGCTCTTTCCGAAAAAGCCAACTCCTGCAAGTTTACAAATCGCAGAAACGTGGCAGGCCGTCTGGGGAAAACACAAGACGGAGCACGGGGGTCGAAGCTGAACTCCGCCCAGCAGTTACGTCTGAGCCTCCTGCGCTGTCAGCTGTGGACAGCGCAGCAGCAGATTGTGGGACCACGTGGAAACCGGAGTTAGCGGAGCGGCAGATCCCGCGAGATCAGGCGAGATCCAACATGGCCACCAACAACAACAAACGGTGGCAAATCAGACCGGGCTGCAGTCGTCTGCAGATCTTCAACATGTCATGAAGACATATGTGGATGATAGATATTCTGCAATAGAGAAACAATTGTCTTCTTTATCGGCACAAATAGCGGCGGCAGTGAACACCGGGAGTAGGAATGAATGAACGGCACCACCCGTTCATACCATGTATAACGTCTATGGTACTGGTAGTGGACTTCCGGAACAACAACAACACGCTGCCACCAGTTTTCAATTGCCGAGGCCACAACAATCAATGGCATCCGACCTTGGTTACTTACGGACACAACCAATGATAACGGTACCAGGTATGTCAGATTCTTTTGGTGTTTTTTCATCATCACTGCCCGAGAAAATTAAATGTCCTGATTTACTCCGAAAACAGATTTTGGAGGGTAGAGACATTAATTTAGCTGCACTGTTGGTTCCAGACGTGGGATTATCTCATTCCCGATCTGTTTACACAGACAGTATGGAAGTGACATTGAGATCACCCACTGATGTTCGGTTGACCAAACAATTAACTATCACTCAATTCATTCAAGCTTTTGGTCGGTATACTGAAATTGTGTGCAAATGTTTTCCGCTACGACGACCAGAGTTAGATGCATACAAACAAAGCATCATGGATATGCATATGACTATGGTGGTACTCTGTTCTACGAGTACCATAACGAATTTTCATCAAAGGCAGCAGCTTACCTGATAGATGATGGCATCAAAATTTCATGGGCGCAAGTAAATGATTCTATTTACCGCAAGGTTTTCTCTGGCTGCAAATCGAATGCCTGCAACCTATGCAGCAGCATCAATCACAAGGCTGATTTCTGCCCCATGGTCCTTAAAGACAAATTCAACAACAGCAATCGCTATCCCATGTCTAAACGTCAGGACAACAGAGAAAGTCAATTGTATGGCAGCCAGTCAAACAGTCCGACATCGCCTGTCACCAAACCTAATTTTAGAGGGAAGGAAATATGCTGGAATTTCAATGGGAGAGGTTGTACTAGACAGCCATGTAGATTCCTACATGTTTGCACAGTGTCATGGAGAGCATCCACACACACACCATGACAAGTCCAGTCGAGACAAATCCAGTAAAAGTACAAAAACTAACAATAAGGACCGACTACCATACCGGGACAGTAATCATATAACAGAAAAAGCTACCACTCTTATCAACGTGGCAGCCCTTGAGAATGAATTAATCAGTCATCCAGACAGAGTCTTTGTGGAATATTTAATTAATGGGTTGTCCAATGGTTTTGATGTTGGTATTGATGATTTACCAACCTCAACACTCGAATGCAAAAACAATCTTAGTGCGCGACGAGAACCCTCTGTAGTTTCAGAACTTATACAAGAAGAAGTGGAAAAGGTTTTTTATTAGGACCTTTTCCTCATCCACCTTATCCTAACTACAGAATTAGCCCCATAGGAGTCGCCACAGGGAAATACTCGGGCAAGAAGAGACTAGTCATTGATTTGTCGGCCCCTCACAATAATGAAGACAACAGTATAAACAGTCTCATTGACAAGGATAAATATTCTCTGCGTTATGTAAAGCTTGATCGGGCTATTGATACCATCACCAAATTGGTGCATGGGTGCATGGGTGCATGGCTGTGTAAGGTAGATATACAAGATGCCTTCAAACAGCTACCTATCAAGCCTTCCCTATGGCATTTATTCGGTGTTAAATGGGATGACAAGTATTATTTTTTCACACTTGTTAGATGATTACCTGGCAGTGTCTGGTCCAGACGAAATTGGTGAGAGGAATATGGCCATTCTATCGCTCGTTTTCAACAAATTGAACATTCCTTTGTCGCTGAAGAAATCAGTTGGTCCTACTACCCGTCTAGAGTACCTAGGCATTGCTTTAGACACTGACATCATGCAAGCAGAATTACCTGCAGATAAACTGGCACGTATCATCTATATCATAGATACATTTCTCCAACACAAGTCTGTTACACAACGCGACATGCTGCAGTTATTAGGTCATTTTAACTTTGCCTGCTCTGTAATCGTTCCAGGTCGGGCATTTGTTAATCATTTGATAAGTTTGGCCTATTCTGTGAAGGAGATGCACCATCGTATCCATTTGGCCAAGAGTGCAAGGGTGGAGCTCCTCATGTGACGCGAGTTCTTGGTTAACTGGAATGGTGTATCTTTGTTCTTAGAGTATGACATCACTAAGTAATGCCATCGATATGGAACTGTACACCAATGCGGAAATGTTCGTTGGTTTCAGGGGATACTTTCAAGGTAAATGGTTTGCTGAACAATGGCCAGCACAGCTACAGCAGGTAAACAGCTGTGAATTGTCCACGGCTCTGTTAGAACTTTACCCTATTGTTGTTGCTGCTATTTTATGGGGTCGCACTTGGAGCAGGAAGAAAATACTATTCCACTGTGACAATACAGCAACCGTACATATTATTCAACGCAACCAGTCAAAAAGTGAGTTAATCATGCAGCTATTACGCAGACTTCTGTTGTGCTCTGCTCAACATAATTTCAAAATAGTTGCTACCTTCGTCGCAGGTTGTAAACATGATAAAGCGGATGCCCTGTCTCAATTTCAATTTCAGAGGTTTCGTCGCCTGGCCCCAGAAGCCGACACACTGCCCCAACACTGTCCGAGGTATTGCGGCGTGATATGGACCTCACCACAGCAGTAAACCAGTTGTGGGGAGAGTCCATCTCCAGTAAAACATGTAGAGTTTATAACACTGCATTACGCCAGTATCGGCATTTTCTTCTGAACCAGGGAGTCAATTGTCTGGCTTGTAATTTACCCCCCATTACAGGGGAATGCTTGATCTATTTCGTAACCTACTGTCACAAGCGACTTAGGTTGAAATATTCGACAATAAAGCTGTACCTCTGTGGCATTAGATTTCACTATTTAAAAGCTAATATCAACAACCCATTGTGTGCACAGAACAATAACCTCCCTGCTCGGTTATTCCTTATTATGCGGGCTATTAAGAAAACGCAAGGGGTTACCTCCAGACCAAGATATCCAGTGACACAGGAGATGCTGCAACAAATTATCCTTCGCTTGCATCGCGGCCTGTTTACACCTTACATGGACTTATTACTCATCACGGTATGTCTGGTGGCTTATTTTGCCTTTTTGCGATGTGGTGAATTTACCTGCGATTCCTAGTTTGATCCTAATGTCAACATGACGTTGGATGATGCAGCTATCGTTTCTTCAACACAGGCAACCATCCATTTAAAGAGTTCAAAAACCGACCCATTTCGAAAGGGAATTACCATTCCACTATTTGTCACAAACTCCTTGCTGTGTCCTGTGTCCTACCTGCGCAAATACCTTCATGTACGCAGACAGCTCTGTCAAGATCCAGTCTCCTCTGTTCCTACTCTCATCTGGAAAGGTTCTTACCAGAACGGAGTTCATCTCCAAATTAAAAGACATCTGCAGCAGTATAAACATTAGCCCGCAGGGCTACTCGGGACATTCCTTTCGCGTTGGAGCAGCGAGCTCATCAGCGAAAATACCAGACCACCTTATTAAAGTTCTGGGCCGGTGGTCATCAGATTCATATTGTCGCTATATTAAAACTCCTATGGCTGTGCTGAAAGAAGCTCAGCAAGCAATGGCTACACCCAACAGTTCATGGGTTAGTGTCTAGTATGCTTCTGCTTTTGTGTCCTATCCTGTGTATCCTGCTACAACGATAATAGGTTTATCAACGACAGCAAATGTATAATGTTGGTGATTTTTCATGTGTGGAGGTGTCCTGGAAGTGCGCGTAATCCAGGGCACATGTTAGGTTTGTTATTGTGGCCAGGTAATCAGACCTGCCTACCTGCAAGTGTTACATGATAATGTGTTATAAATGTGTATGCTCTGAAAGTGCGCGTAGTTCAGGGCATAAGCTATAAGTTAGGCGCGCAGGTTATCTTCATAGTTCTTAACTTCTAGTCATAACCTGACTTGCATACAAGTGTGTATGAAGTATAACTGCTCCGGTATGGGAAATAATTGTTATCGAACTTGCTCAGAGTGACCTACATGTCTCGCCAATCTAGCAGACTTTAATGTATTAATTTCAGATTGGTCACTATGTATAAATAAAAAAATAAAAAAAAAATATAAAAAACATCTCCTTGGGGGCACTCGACAGGTCTCGTTTGGGCCTCAAACAATGTCCATTATGCTGTCAGCCCGGGACATTGCCTTTACCCCCAAGTCGACTTGCAGTACGGGTCGCAACCAGACGACCCAGCACGTACTTGCATTTTACCTCTTGGGTGTACTTTGTCACGGCTGCATAGCGCCGCTAGGACGCAGTGTTTGGGCCCAACTTGCTGAGCAGCCCCCCTATGCCAAATGTTATATGTTTCAATAGTTTTACTTTAATAAAATTATAGAACTGAAGCTGATATGTTGCGTGTTTATGTAAATGGGGGCAGAGTGTTTACACTGTGCTTGGTTTACATGACACGTACAGATGATATTTGGACTCTTCCCTCACTGACTGACCATGCACTGATCACGCGATACTTCTGCACTGATTGGTCAGAGATTAAGCTCTTTGTTTTATCCGAGTAGCGTGGGTCAGTCTTGGTCAGTTTGGCTTCGCAGTTTGCATTCATCGGACGTGTCAAAGTCACACAGCAGTTTTCGTTTATTGTCCACCTTCCACCCCAACCACCGCCTTGTTGCTGTGGGACTGTATTTGGGCCTCAAACAATGTCCATTATGCTGTCAGCCCGGGACATTGCCTTGACCCCCAAGTCGACTTGCAGTACGGGTCGCAACCAGACGACCCAGCACGTACTTGCATTTTACCTCTTGGGTGTACTTTGTCACGGCTGCATAGCGCCGCTAGGGCGCAGTGTTTGGGCCCAACTTGCTGAGCAGCCCCCTTATGCCAAATGTTATAATAGTTTTACTTTAATAAAATTATAGAACTGAAGCTGAAGTGTTGCGTGTTTACGTTACGAGTTACTTCCCTTTCCAAAGATACCGGAAATAGAAGGCTAACATGATTTCTAGTTGACGTTAACGACCTTGCGAGTGAAAAATAACACACACAACACTTGATTCACCGATTTCAAGGTGATGTTTTCTTTTATGATAGGTTTTATTTACAAATTACATTCCCTCTCAATTTCCAGGTTTTTTCATGACCGTAAGTGAAATTTCATGCCTTTCCAGGCCTGGAAAATTAATTTTCAAATTCCATGACTTTCCAGGTTTTTCCATGATGTATGAACCTTGCTAATTAAAACTATACATTTTCAGAAAGCCAAAATTTCAATAAATCTGACTATATCGACTGTTGGTATGTTATATGGTAAGGGTAAAACAAAATCGGGAGAGAAACAGAAATAATCGATGAAAAATGCGCGATTTGACAACAAATTTGTTTCGTGTGCTCCAAGACAAAAGTTCGAAAAATCGTAAAATCTACTTCCAAATTCCTGAATATTTCACGTAACATGAGCATAAACTACCAAAGACTATCTAACCTTGATGACTAGCTCGTCAAATCTGCCCATCTGAGTTTATTTTATGTATTTTCCCGGGACCTGCTGTCTTCGCCGTAAATGTTTTCAGCCGCCATTCTTTCCCAGTCGGCCTTTTGTTTGACAGTGACCATAGCGACCGAGTCACCACGTGACCTCTTCCTCCAATCACACCGGGCCGCGCTCAACCTTGGCCAATCAATGAGCTGTGTTACTTTCACCTTATGAATATTTATTACCGTCTTTATTCTCCTGTACGGAAGGTATATCGGATTGAAACAGTTATAGTTCGTTCTACACCTGCCATCTTGTGATGTCACCAAATCCCGATCCTACGGAGAATTCGCTTTACGGTGGTATACGGAAACATACGAAAGGTAGCCGGAAAGCAGGAAGAGAACGTTGCAAAACGTAGCTAAAATGCGACAATTTCTTCGCTTTTTTTTCGTGATTTCCAACAGAAGTAAAGCAGACAACACATTTTCTCACAAGATTACTTATTTTTAGAATAAATGTTGCTGATGTGGGTATAAAACGTGAACAAATTACGTAGAATGGGTCTGTGGGAGACCATTGGTAAATATTTCTCCACATGACATGGGACATAAAACAGGATATTTTACATCGCTGGAGAAGTATGAAAATTGAAATGAGTCCATGGGTTTAAGACCTACGCCATTACAAATCTATTACGGGCTAGAGAGAGAAAATTCCTCACAAGTCTATGAGGGAAAGAGTTAAGTCAAATCCTTAACCACCCCCCACCCCACCAAATAACACATTAAGGTTAATCGATTCAGCATAACTATTGCTATATTTGAGTAGGTTATCTCCCTTGCCAACCGTCAAGTGTCTATTAGTGAGGAGTCAATGATGTTGGTCGTTCTTTGGTTTGCTGAACTCAAAGTGAAATACTCAAGATTTCTGACATGTTTTTACCTTTCCACTGTTGATGATGACGTACGGTGCACGTCACTACTTTCTCTACAGCATGCAAGAAAGTGTAGCTTTATCAGTGGCAATTTATGCATTGCACATTGCATAAGTGTGATAACAAGTTAATGGCATAGAAACGCACTGATTGACACAAGCCCACCATTATCATTATTGGGGGGGGGGGGGCATAAGCTCCAGGTATGCAAACTGGTTCAAAATTGCCCAGAGTCCGGCTAAAAATGAGCTCTCCAAATCACTCGTTTTAAATAATTTCTAAGGTACAGTAACATGCAAAAGTTTTAGGATAAATCATATGATGTAGAATAGAATGATTTAACAGCGAAATTGAAGAAAAATGTTGTCCTTGAAATTCAAACTAACAGAGATTCAATACTGCAGGGATCCCCCTGCCAGTTATTTCATATTATACTTCTGAAATAAAATATGGTTTGTGCAAAAGCTTTCAGATAAATCGATGTAGCAAAATTGAAGAAAAATCTTGTCCTTCATTTAAGGCAACGCGAAATTCAAACTTAACAGGGGTTTGATACTGCCCCTTATTTCCTCTTGTACTTCTGAAATAAAATAATTTCACCAACCGGTTAGTTATTACTATAAAGGAATAAATTTTAGGTGATTCTGCATGTGTGTGAAAAAACAATGTACACTGCATCTCATACATATCACATGAAGCTGAGAAGCTGTGGATAGGGAAAAATCCAATAACATTTAGTGTCCCAGGGGTGTGGAAATCCTCCTGAGGGTAGTGCATAGGTTGAACAAGTGTAGCATCACGTAAGCTCCCAGATAAATGGGAATTGGGTGGGGGGCAGGGGGTCCATCCAATGATAATCTTGAATGGACCAGGCTTTCTTGTATCAGGAAACCTTCAAAAGTCACACTGAAACATGCAACCAAGTGTTCCCTATGGGCATAGATAACAGTGCAAACGCTAAGCCATCAATAAATAATAATACAAAAAATAATTAAAAATCATGAAATCATCATAGCCATCTGAAAATCTATTCATTTCGTCAGTCAACATTCAGGAAGCGCTCACCAAAGTTTGGTCAGGCCCGACTTCATAGATCTGCAGATATTCAGCGGACAAGAACATGTTTGATCGTTTGGGGGGGGGAAGAGGGAGGGCACGCTTTTGATCGGAATATCCGATATGTCTCTATGTTTCATATCTTTAGTTGTTTATCCAATTTAAAATTCACACTGAAGCAGATACAAGAACACCAGATATTTCCCTCTACATTAACAATGTACCTCTTCAAATTGCCAAGCATGGCCTATTCTTCGAATAATATTCATGTAACCTTATTCTGTGAACAAACAAAAAATCTTTCTATTTGGCATAAAATCAGGACAAGCTTATGACCATAAACTTCCCATCCAACTAGTCTACGTTTAACAACAACAACACCAGCAAACGTTGGGATCGCGGAATTGCCCGTTTTTATGATCGTCACAACTGTTGTGTTGGACACACATTTAACTAAAAACAAGTTGGAAAACTACTTTAAATGGTATATAAAGGATAAGTATTTAGTCTCGAGAGACTCAAATCTGTGTAGGTAAAGGCCGAAAACGAGCTGTCAAAAAACGAAAATGCTGGACTAATCGCGAACACTTGACTGCTTGACAGGGATATATACTCGTCTTTGAGGATCGACAGGAACAAATAGGCCAACTTTATGAATTACGACCGCTTATAGGTCGTCCTTTCTGAACAATATTTAAAGTAAAATGTATATTTATTGGTACTTATTGTCGCATGTCAACTGTCAAACAACAGAAAAAGAAGACCCAAACACGTGTTCTGCATTCCGTACCGTAGTGCCTCAAAAAGAGATATTTTGATTGGTCAGCTTCAAGAAACGAAGTCGGTTATTGGATAACCAGACCCCGCCCATATATCGACCGCCATTTTGCAGTTGGAAGGCGATGGAAATGTCGAACTTACGGTCGATTTTATATCGTTTGATGAATAAATTTTCAAATAGAGACGACAAGGACGCATTTTATGGATAATCAAGAAGTTATAAATCGACAGGCATGGCGGTATGCATATGTGAGTTATAGCTATTGTGACCACCGACTTCGATGTTGTTGTTTCACTCAAGACGGTTTCTTGAAAACAACAAGACGATTTTGCTCGAGATTTTGTCATTACACTCCAACATTTTTATTTGGTAGCTCGACTTATCTCTTGAAAAATTCAATTTTTATTCAGTATAACTCTATTTTTTCCGCGCGCCTTTGGCGCACATTTGCCCCTCGATAAAAAAACTCAATTTTTTGTGTCAAAACTCAATTTCAAAATTTTACAAAAACTAATGAGCAAACCTTGGGCTGATTAAACTAAGCTTAACCATGATACAAAATGAAAATAGTCCGTCATCTGAGCCCCGATTCCCGCTGTTTTGTCTATGGGGATTCCACTTGTAGAGAAAACAAGTGCTGTTATCAGTACTGATCAAGAGAAAGATTTCATATGTAATCAATAATTAATAATTAGCATATTTCATGCTAACTAACAACCTATCAATTAACAATGGGCTCACTTGCTTTAGAAGGAAGTATGTGCAAGTAAAGTAAGAAATAAAATAGCCTAATGAACTCAAATACCCGTTAGCTATCAGTTATTGTCTACACTCAACAAACTTGCATTGCATAAGATGTATTGTTAGAACTTGACAACCAAGTTGTAATCTAGCAGGGTTGACTGTAGTTCACAATAAACACATAGGAAGTTGGGCCATGTCAGCTTTTGCCAATGGGAAAATTCGGGGTTTCTTGTGGAACAAGACCGAATTCCTAGCTCTAAATATACTCTTCTATACAGCTCTTCATATTGTAATCAAGTAACTTGATCTTGGAAATATAGATGAGGTCGGTCATCTTCAACGAGTTTGTTGTCTATTCTCACTTAATTGCATGTGGAACATGAATTCGGAGATCTTAGACTTAGGTTTAACATACAGAATTTGACTTTAAGAAAATAGCTCAAGGTCAGTCATATTCAATATTGAATTTAGACATCTTATATAAAATCCTTCATGATGTATTACACTGAATAGAATCTGACCTTGACAAAATAGGTCAAAGTAACTCATCTTCAATACAGTTCTGGACCATCGCCAGATCTTGTATACATAGTATCAATATGGAAAGCCTAGCTATATTTCATCATGTTATATTATAATAAACATTACATGACCTTGAAAAAATAGGTCAAGGTAACTCAACTTGGATAGGCTTCAAATCAATCACAAGCATACGTAATAAATATATGAATTTGGAGACCTCAGCTTTAATGCTTAAAAAATTATTGCAAATACTAGAATTTGACCTTGATAAAATAGGTCAAGATCTGTCTTTTTCTATAAGCTTCTGACCCATCATCAGCTGCACATGTGGTATGACTTTAAAATGCCTGGCCTTCTTGAGATATCATGTTCACAAAACAGAGAAGTCGATGATGACAATACTCTTTGGGCAAATTGCATAACTTGGTCAGAAATGCAAGTGACCCAGTACTTCCATTTTGTTTCTCTATGAAGAAGAACAACATGCGTGGAGTTGCGTTTGTGTTGTATTGTCATGAGGAGTTGTTTCCCAGAAAGTATAAACCTGCAATGTACTTGGTGTAATTGTAACAAACTCATCCTCACTATACCAGGGAAGTGCATAGCAAAGAAACGCTGATACAGTTGGCTGCTTCACAGCCCAGCAAATCCAACCAATTGCTGCAGTAATGTCATCCGGTTAATATTGATTGACTGACTGCGAGTTGGCTGTTGCAAGAAGTCTACAAGCACTACAATATGGTATGCATTTCCACAACAAAAGACGATAATTATCAAATTATTGCTGAGATCAATAGAAAAAATATGTAGAAATCTAATTAAATCGATTGCTCTCCCCAAATTGATTACAGATGAACTGCTCTCACCAAATTGATTATACACGGACTGTTCTCCCCAAATTTATTTAGTTATGAAATCGCAACTTCTCCGCTATCACAGCCAGGCCTGACGTTAACAATTGACCAGAAATAATGAAGGGAGCACTGTGAACTGTAATATAACGGACAGAGGGATTGTATGGTCCGACCTCCAGACGCAATAAGTTACTGGAACATTTCGCCATATCGGGAGGCCCCAGTTATTTATTGATATTGTCTATCCCATGTGTATAATGCTATCTCATAAAGACTGTATATTGAGCACATAGGAAGCAAAAGAAATTCATATAATTCATATCGTCATACAGATTTAGTAAGTACAGTTAATTTAGTTAATCACGAAATAATTCAGCTGGCCACCACAATACATGTGGACAACTGGTTCACTCCAGCAGACATAACCTGTAAACAATTATCACATGTAAAATGGGTCCCTCCATGGGCAGTATGTACAGTTAAGTAACAAAGGGAATAATGGTTCATTGCCTGGCAATGGCAGCAAAGATTAAGCATGCATCAACAGGTGTTACTACAGAGAGAGATTATTTGAAGCTGTTAGAAGAAATTAAGTGATAATAAATATTTCTTACCCCCTCCTGGCTTTGGTCCTGTAAATGGTAGAAAAGAAACGGTCAATATTGTGAAGAAATAGCTAGAGCCAAGCTATCAAAATTACAGCATTGGATGAAAAAGTTTTGGATGTAGATGCCATCATGGCTGTAAATGTTTGAGAAGTCAGTGTGGTGGAAAGGAAGCGAGATACTAAGATGTATTTTGGATACGGTTTCATCTAGTCATTCCATGCCCTAGTGATCATCCCTTGCTAAACATAGCCAGGCTAGTGTCTCATATTGGGTAGCTCTGGCCTATGCTTGTATACGGGGGAATAAATATTTTTAGTTATAAATCATGCACTTCCCAACATGTATAAGCATGGGTTGATCTCTGAAGGAAACTCCCCAAACTTCATACATTCACCGGACTAGTTCTAGCAAGTGTGAAAAGTGAAAAACCTCTAGATTCAAAGACCATAATACATGAAACTTCATTATCAGATACTAGCAAATGAACATGGAAAGACAGCTCAATTATAAAAAATTTATATGGGTAAAATATAAAGAATTTATCTGGATAAATTTTCTTGCAATTTACGGATAATATGAAAATCAGCATGAGGTATGTGATATAAAACAATGTGGACATCAGATTAGCAGTGAACCCACCATCAATTTTTTTATTTTTTTTTACCCACCGTTTTTGGTTGTCATGATGAAATGTCGTTTTGCTGAATTGCCCACACTATTCACAGCCATGATCTCAATCTGGTAGGTGCGATTGGGGACAAGATTGGTGAGAAGGAAAGATGTAGCCTCGGGTTTCTCCAGTTTGGTGTCCTTGAAATCTCCAACATAGTCCAGTATTTGACCATTTGTTTCATTCACGATTACCTAGGTCCACAGTAGAAAGACAGACATGTACAAGTAAGACCAAAGATAGTGCCACGGCACTGTAGCTCATCTGGCTGTAACTGGAGAAAGTAGCTGTGAGAAATTTTCATGGGAAATTCAAGATGCGGCCATATTGGATTTTCGAAATGGACCAAAAAAGGTATTTTGCACAACTGGACCACAAGGGGAACCTGTGACAAAGATTCCTGAGAATTCACGATAACAAAATTTCATGGGGAAATTCAAGATAGCCGCCTGGTGGCCATATTGGATTTTCGAATCGCATCAGAATGCAGGTATCTTGCACAACTTGACCCCAAGGGGAACCTGTGTATCAAATTTGAGAAGGATAGATTGAATAGTTCCTGAGAAATCGCGATAACAAAGTTTCATGGGGAAATCCAAGATTGGATTTTCGAATCAAATAACAAAAGATATCATGCAAAACTAGACCCCAAGCGGAACCTGTGTACCAAATTTAAGAAAGATCCATGCAGTACTTTCTGAGAAATCACAATAACGAAGTGTCATAGGGAAATCCAAGATGGCGGCTGGTGGCCATATTGGATTTTCGAATCAGAGCAGAAAAAGTATCTTGCTCAACTAGACCCCAAGGGGAACCTGTGTACCAAATTTGAGAAAGATCCATGCAGTAGTTCCTGAGAAATCACGATAACAATGTTTCATCTGGAAATCCAAAATGGCCGCCTGGTGGCCATATTGGATTTTTGAATCAGACCACAAAAGCTATCTTGCACAACTAGACCTCAAGGGGAACCTGTGTATCACATTTAAAAAAGATCAATGCAGTAGACCCTGAGAAATCGCAATAACAAAGTTTCATGGGGAAATCCAAGATGGCCACCTGGTGGCCATATTGGATGTTCGAATCAGAGCAGAAAAGGTATCTTGCACAACTAGACCCCAAGGAGAACCTTATATGACCCACCATTGTTATATTGCTGAGACCTAAGTTAATGAGACCCACCATTGTTATAAGATGCTGAGAACTAAGTTAATATGACCCACCATTGTTATAAGATGCCGAGACCTAAGTTAATGAGACCCACCATTGTTATAAGATGCCTAGAACTAAGTTAATGAGACCCACCATTGTTATAAGATGCCTAGAACTAAGATAATGAGACCCACCATTGTTATAAGATGCCTAGAACTAAGATAATGAGACCCACCATTGTTATAAGATGCCGATAGCCAAGTTAATGAGACCTAACATTGTTATAAGATACCGATACCTACATGGCATGGGCAACAAAGTTACAGGATTCTTTAGCGACGCCTTAGCATGAGGGCAACAAGAATTAGAAATTCTAGGCTTAATTTTGATGCCTTTTATTAATAATTCACGATAAAAAAATCAACTGTTCGAAACAAAAAAAAGTGTAATAATTCAAGTAATTTTGCTACAACGTTGTCTGGTCATCTCTCAACCTATTTTCGACCCCACCCCCAACACACCCACCACCCCTGGCCTGTGCAACAGAGAAATACGAACCTGAGCATCTGAAAAACCCTCACTCCTGGGATTATTCTTCTCTTCATGTATCAATTATATATACCAAGTTAATGAGACCACCATTGTTATAAGATGCTGAGAACAAATTTAATGTGACCCACCATTGTTGTGAGATGCCGAGACCTAAGTTAATGAGACTCACCATTGTTATAAGATGATGAGATCGAAGTTAATGAGACCCACCATTGTTATAAGATGATGAGACCTAAGTTAATGAGGGTGACCATTATTACAAGATGCCGATACCTAAGTTAATGAGACCCACCATTGTTATAAGATGATGAGACCTAAGTTAATGAGACCCACCATTGTTATAAGATGATGAGACCTAAGTTAATGAGACCCACCATTATTATAAGATGCCGAGACCTAAGTTAACTCTTTCCCCCATATAAGCGGGTTTTGACGGATTGTGTCGATCCCCATATAAGCGTGTTTTGACGGATGTTCGCCTAACCCATGAAGACGGATTTTGACGTGTCACTGAGTTCCCATGTGATGGATTACTTTGCAATTTTTTCGCGTTTACTTTGAGTAAAACATAATTAAAACTATACATTTTCAGAAAGCCAAAATTTAAATAAATCTGACTTGTATACGGTTGGTTTGTTTTGTAATACGGGTAAAATGAAATCAGGAGAGGAAGAAAAATAATTGACGTAAAATGCGCGATTCAACACCAAATGAGTTTGGCATGCTCTAAGATAAACGTTCGAAAAATAGTAAAATCTGCTTCCAAATTCCTGAATATTTTACGTAACGCGAGCATAAACTACCAAAGTATCTAACCTTGATGACTAGCTCGTCAAATCTGCTCATCTGAGTTTATTTTACATATTTTCCCACGACGATTTTCTTCGCGGTAAATGTCTTATCCGCCATTAGCCGGTCTTTTGTCCGACAGTGACCATAGCGACTGCGTCACCACGTGACCTCTTCCTCCAATTACGCCGGGCCTCAATCAACCTTGGCCAATCAGTGAGCTGTCTTTTTTCACCTTATGAATATTTATTATCGTTGTCATTCTGCATCCGGGAAGTATATGGAACTTTTTCAGTTTTATGTCGTTCAAAACCTGCCATATCGTTATATCTCTGTCAAATCCCGAATCTAGGGAGAATTAGCTTTACGATCGTATAGAATAACCTAGGAATTGCAGCGAAACAACAACAACAGAACGCTGCAAAACGCGACTGAAATGCGACAATTTCTTCGCCTTTTTCGTGATTTCCAACAGACGGAAAGCAGACACAACACATTTTCTCGCAAGGTTACTAATTTTTAGAATAAATGTTGCTGATATTGGTATAAAACGTGAACAAATTACGTAGAATGGGTCTGTGGAAGACCATTGGTAAATATTTCTCCACATGACATGGGACATAAAACGGGATATTTTACATCGCGGGAGAAGTATGAAAATTGGAATGTCTCCATGGGTTAAAGACCTACGCCATTACAAATCTATTATGGGTCAGAGAGAGAAAAATCCCCACAAGTCTAAGGGGGAAAGAGTTAATGAGACCCACCATTGTTATAAGATGAGGAGACCTAAGTTAACGAGACCCACCATTGTTATAAAATACAGAGACCTAAGTTAATGAGACCCACCATTGTTATAAGATGATGAGATCTAAGTTAATGAGACCCACAATTGTTATAAGATGATGAGACCGAAGTTAATGAGGGTGACCATTATTACAAGATGCCGATACCTAAGTTAATGAGACCCACCATTGTTATAAGATGATGAGACCTAAGTTAATGAGACCCACCATTGTTATAAGATGATGAGACCTAAGTTAATGAGACCCACCATTATTATAAGATGCCGAGACCTAAGTTAACTCTTTCCCCCATATAAGCGGGTTTTGACGGATTGTGTCGATCCCCATATAAGCGTGTTTTGACGGATGTTCGCCTAACCCATGAAGACGGATTTTGACGTGTCACTGAGTTCCCATGTGATGGATTACTTTGCAATTTTTTCGCGTTTACTTTGAGTAAAACATAATTAAAACTATACATTTTCAGAAAGCCAAAATTTAAATAAATCTGACTTGTATACGGTTGGTTTGTTTTGTAATACGGGTAAAATGAAATCAGGAGAGGAAGAAAAATAATTGACGTAAAATGCGCGATTCAACACCAAATGAGTTTGGCATGCTCTAAGATAAACGTTCGAAAAATAGTAAAATCTGCTTCCAAATTCCTGAATATTTCACGTAACGCGAGCATAAACTACCAAAGTTAATGAGACCCACCATTGTTATAAGATGATGAGACCTAAGTTCATGAGACCCACCATTATTATAAGATGCCGAGATCTAAGTTAACGAGACCCACCATTGTTATAAGATGATGAGACCTAAGTTGATGAGACCCACCATTGTTATAAGATGATGAGACCTAAGTTAATGAGACCCACCATTGTTATAAGATGATGAGACCTAAGTTAATGAGACCCACCATTGTTATACGATGATGAGACCTAAGTTAATGAGGGTGACCATTATTACAAGATGCCGATACCTAAGTTAATGAGACCCAACATTGTTATAAGATACTGATACCTACATGGCATGGGCAACAAAGTTACAGGATTCTTTAGCGACACCTTAGCATGAGTGCAACAAGAATTAGAAATTCTAGGCTTAATTTTGATGCCTTCTATAAATATTTCACGATAATTCAACTGTTCAAAAAAAAAAAAAAAAGTGTGCAAGAATTCAACTATTTTTGCTACAATGTTAAATTCAGTTGATCCGCCGCATTAGTGTTTGAAGGAATTCCATGTGTTCTATGACAAGGGGGAAAAAACACACACAGAATAAGTAGGTCATGGTATTTTACAATGGAGATTTGGTAGAATTGTTGAAACTGTTTGTTCATCTTACTCCCGCTGACAGTATTATACTGCCGGCCACCGTTGGCCACTAGAGGAAACCTGTGTGAAATGGTCCTATGTGGATGATGTACTAAGTTCCTGAGTTCCTGCCCTCATGAACTGTTGATGTGCTACGAGAACATTAGTTCCCTATGAACAATTTCACGCACACCACACTATCTTTCAACCCAGCGCATGAAGTGGGGCCAACAAACTAATAGATCCTGACTGCATTCTAATAATTAAAGTAACGAAACCTACTGTGAGGCTTGTCTTGAATTTCACAGGTCAAAGTAGCCAAATTGAAATTTACTTGTGTGACATGACACTATAACCCGAAGAGAAAATGGTCTTGTATAATTCAGGCATGAGGATATGTAAGATGATATTCTCAAGTTTTTTTTTTTACGGGAATAAAAAAAAAAATTGAATACTGGATTTCCCCCCTCCCCCCCATCCTCCATTGTTTAATTTTGTTGATAGCTGCCTGTAATCGAAGTAATAAGGAAAACCTGAGTGGTCCATGTCCCTCACCATTGATACCATAGACAGTTTGGCAGCATGAAAGGTTTATGCAATGTATTTAAAATTGTACACTCAATGAAGGGAACTTTTGTTTGTGTATTGAGTGTGGGGCCCGATACAGTAACCTTAAAACAAAATACGAGATAGTTTAGTTTTGAAATATAAACAGTGTGAAAAATGGTAAATAGTGACATGTGATATGTGTATATCATGTCATGAAGGTTGTCAAAAACAAGCAAATGCTAAGCAGCCATTGCTTCTCTTATACCGAATGTCAGCTGGATGAAATAGTTCTTCATTTATGCCGTCACAATCTTAGAATGATCGAATCTGGGGTCAAGACCATGGTGGCCAGAGGGGTGAAAAACAATCCCAGCCATCGTCTCACTCATATCAAACCATTATCCAAGATTGAAGTCAATCGGACAAATTGTTTTTAGTTATTGCAGTGACAAGGTTATTTAGCATGGCAGCCATATTGGATCATGCCAAAAAGCAATCCTAGTCATCATCTCACTCATATCAAACCACTGTTCAAGTCTGACGTGAATCGGACAAGTAGTTTTTGAATTATTGCAGTCACAAGCATACACAGTATGGTTCTTTAATAGAAGGCCAAGGCTACGGTGGCCATATTGAATTAAGCAGGTTGCCGAAAAACAAACCCTGCCATCCTCTTACTCCTACCAAACCACTGTCCAAGTTTGATGTCAATCGGACAAATTGTTTTTGAGTTATTGCAGTCACAAGCTTTGGTAGCATGGCTGAACAGGGATCAAGGCCACGGTGGTCATGGTGGCCATATTGTATTATTCAGGTTGACAAAAAACAATCCCAGCCATCCTCTCACTCATACCAACCCACTGTCCAAGTTTGATGTCAATCGGACGAATTGTTTTCGAGTTATTGCAGTCACAAGCTTTGGTAGCATAGCTGAATAGGGTCATGAACTTGGCGGCCATGGCGACCATACTGGATTATGCAGTTTCCTGAAAAACAATCCCAGCCATTCTCTCACTCATACCAACCGACTGTCTAAATTTGATGTCAATCGGACAAATTGTTTTCGAGTTGTTGTAGTCACAAGCTTTGGTAACATGGCTGAATAGGATTAAGAACTCGGCGGCCATGGCGGCCATATTGGATTGCGCAGGTTGCTGAAAAACAATTCCAGCCATTCTCTCACTCATACCAACCCACTGTTCAAGTTTAATATCAATCGGAAAAATAGTTTTTGAGTTATTGCAGTCACAAGGGAAGTGTGTAGGAATGATGGAATGACGGACAGAGCAAATCCTTAAGTCCCCCTCAGGTATCCGGTTGGAGACAAAAAAAAGTCTGGCCTCAACAGGCTAAACATGAGATAACGATTTGGTACTTACATGGCGATATCGAATGATATAATGCTGAATAGGAGATCCACCGTCTCTAGGTTTGTCCCAGATGAGTCTGTACTCGGTTGTAGTTTCACTGTATTTTCCCGATGTCACTTTGACAGGGTCAGGCTCAGCTGTACAATATAGTTATACATATGCATCTTAGTCAGTCAGAGAAACAAAAGCTTCCAGCATGACATGGTTGAAATATCGCGACATTGTAAACCTTCACCAAATACCTGCACAGGCCAGAGCCTGCTGGAAAGTTTTTTAAATCCAAGATGTAAAACTGTGGGTTCTGGCCCATATTTTGACTTGTCTGAAAACATTTGACATGGAAATTGTTCTACCTTTCGGATGTGAAAGGCTGCATTCTGCACTACAGGTAGGGAGATAAAGCTCTCTAAAGATAGAGGTAAAAAAGGTGGTTTTTGCTCAGCAACTTTTGGTTCCTACTCAACCAATGCTCCAAAACTTCAGGCACATAATTCTATCTATTGTTCCATGTCCTAAAATTAATTAGCCATTCAAAACACCAGTCAATGTTGTTTCAATAGCATGACAGATATTTGGCTTATTATTCCGCAAATTAGATAGATGACAAATTTTGTTTACCTCCAGTTTAGAGAGTTGGGATCACCCTAATCTGTTCTGGTGCATCCTGATGCTATATTTTGAAATATAGTATTAAACTGTTTTTCAGAATTGTCTTGGATGTGAACTATTGCTCGAGCAGATTTTAACCCCCACATTTGTGTTGCAAATCAGAGACCATGTGGTTGGTGAATTGATAGGACTATTTGGCTGCAATACAAACTGGTTGATTAACCGTCATAATTCTTATTAATATTTATTGGGAAAATGACATGTCAAAGTGATAGTTCATCACAAAAATATGATGTGATCTTCAAAGTATGCTAGCAAGTGTGCAAATTTGTCAAAACTGTGGGACTAGTTGATTATATGATGTTGCCGTTGTCAGGCACACTGAACTTAATGAGGGAAAGTGAGGCACGGTCCAATTCCTCTTCATTTGGCAGATATTAATATTCCATCTCACACATATCATGTGCTCATCTTCGAAACATGTTTAATAAGCATTAAAGATGCAATCAGCCTCAAAATCGATGGATTCTGTAAACTCTTCCCTTTGCGTATATCAACAACTATGTTTGCTCGAGCATCATATGTATTATATTTGATGATTGTGGGATTGGCATATACAACGAATACAAGAATATCTTGTCAGAGAAAATGACGTCATGCAGTGACGCTTGAGTGACATAGCGACACTCACGAATCTGATTACTGAACAGCTGCAGACATGGGATAACATCATGGCTCATGCCTAATGTTCGGTGAAGTCGCATAGCGTAAGTTGATAGAATGCACCACACATGTATACAATTATGTGGCTGTGGAAAAATAAATGGCATACCATGCCGTTCATTGCATGCCATTCATTTTTAAAGACCAACTCTTTCTATGTTCTTGTGAATGGTAGGAGCAAGTTTAATTTTTTGTGATCAAATGGATTTTATTTTGTACCTGTTCTAACATCGAGAGACATAGATTTTCAGCCTAGATTTGAGGCTGATTACATCTTTTAATAGTTTCAGGAATATCCAGTCAAAATTCCCGACTAGTTGATTATACTTGAGTGCCAATGAAACATTGTAATTGTTGGCAAAAATGGCAAAGTTCAATTCCGCATAAATCTGACAAAAACTAAAATTTCATCTCACAAATAACAGGTGAACATCTCCAAAGCCTGTTGAATAATAAAGCCTCAAATTTTCAGTCAAAGCACTATTTGATTATACAATTTTGCTGCTCAGACAAAAAGAAACTCAGACTCCATATGAGTATGTTTATAATATTTGCCGACTGTCATCATTGTACACAAGGAGAGCTGATGACGAGCACAAATTTTTCAGCAAATTGATGTTGTATGTCCACTTTGCAATGCGATAATTCTTAGGTGGTTCTGGTCGTTATGTATCTATGTATATAGGGCCAGTTTGGGCCAATATAAGTAGTGAAGGCTTGAAAAAGTCGAATCACTCCCTCTCATTCCTTGCAACATTTATGAAAGGGAACAAATGTTGGATTAATGCTGAAACGAACAAGGAGTGTTTGGCTAGTCAGAGCTACAACGTGGGAGCAAAAGTGGAGACTTGTGTCTGGAAATTGTTTACAGTTGATCCAGGTTTCATTGACAAAAACAAACACTTACAGACTTGCCGAGTGGTGAACTGGATTTGTTTTGCTGTACTAAGGCCAACTTCTGTTCTGGCAAATACCCGGAATGTGTACAAGGTGGACGCATACAAATCATCGATGTCAACCACTGTAGCAGGCGTTGCTTCATCGTCACGGATTCTCTCCCTCTCTGTAATGAAAGCGCGAATGAGTGAGTGATTGAGTATGATTTAAGGTCACTTTCAACAAAGCTGATCTAGGCTTACGGCCCGGGCATGTATGTATTCATGTGAAGGTTGAGGAAATGGGACAATAGCTCGTAGTTTAGGCAGTTAGCGCACACCAGGTACTCAACATGAAGCAAGTAATTTTTGAAGTTGTTCAAGAGAAGGCGAGTGGCTTAAGTTATGCTCAGAAACAAATTTTACCACTAGGTGGCGCCACCTCTAGGCGCAAGCGGGCTAAACACAATCCCATGCAATATCTTATGGCATGATATATACATACCAAATTTGAAAAGAATCCGATTAGCAGTTCTTAAGTTTTTGCCCGAAATTGCATATAGGATTCTACCACCAGGTTGAGCCACCTGTTGGCGAAAGTAGTTGAAATGCAATCCCCGGCGACACCTTATGGCATGGTATATGCATACCAAATTTGAGAATAATCTGATGATCAGTTCTCAAGTTATTGCCCGGAAACGAATTTCAGATGGACAGATAGATGAATGGATGGATGCACCGACACACGGACAGATGGACAATCGGAATCCAGTATACCCCCCACTATGTACTACAGGGGTATAACATGCAGGGGTCGAAATATTCAAAATAATTTACCTGTCACATGAGACAGGTGACCAAAATGTGTACCTGTCACATTTAAGAATTACCTGAACATGCAATCGTAACATGAACATGTAACTCAAGATTAATGACAAAGTTAGATGTTGCAAGACACTAATAAATTAATAAAACCTTGTTTACTTGCACTTATTAACAGGTGTTTTGAATGAATTTTGTTGAAGATATATTTCGAACACCAAAACAAAATTATTGGCTACCTGTCAATAGAGACAGGTACTTTATTTCTGTCTCTTTTGAACCTGTCTCTTTCAAAAGTTACCTGTCAGAGACAGGTAGACAGGTGTAAATTTCGACCCCTGAACATGAGGCACCAGTGGTGCTACAACCCCTCAGCCCCTTAACAGTCCAGCCCAAGCAACATCTCGTGGCATGGTATATACATACCAAATTTGAAAAGAATCCAATGAAAGGTTCTCAAGTTATTGCACAGAAATGCATATACATTGTAGGGTTTAACCACCAGGTGGGGCCACCTATTTGCAAAAGTGGTCGAAATGCAATCCCAGGCGACACCTCATGGAATGGGATATGCTTACCAAATTTGAGAAGAATCTGCTGAATGGTGCTCCAGTTATTGCCCAGAAACGAATTTCAGACAGGCGACCAGATGGACGCACAGACACACAAAGTGACGGACGGATGAACAATCGGAATCCAGTAAACCCCCCTACTATGCACAGGGGGAATACATTGGTAAATTGGTATAGTTGTGATCTTATTGTCCTGGCCTGAAACTAAATGTTGGATGGGGCTTCTGTCCATTGAGGCTTTTGTCCACAGTTTTCTGTTCACTGGGGCTTTTGTGCAAATCTCAATGAGAATGCGGTCTTGTTCTCATATTGTTCATCATTTTCATAGAACAGTTATCATTTATCGGGGGCGTAGACACATTAATATATATCCTGAAGTTTCATACATTTATTCAGAACATATAGCAAGTAAACATTGGCTTTATTCAGTGTATCATTCAAAAATAAATCTACTATAAACGTAGATCGATAAGGTTCACTGCTGACAGTGGCCCTAATGGATACCAACATGACCAAACTACTATTTACAAGTGTTTCGAAGACGTGGAAATATCACAAATTACAACTGAAGCAAAATTAAAGCCAACTGAGTAATTGGTAAATGGTAATTCACCAGAAGCAACAGTTGTGGAGATTTAAATTGTAGATTTGAACTTGCACTACATGTACATTTTCCAGTACATTATAGAACTCAATTCTCTACATGGTTATCTCCCCTGTCCACCTGAACAATTGTTTTGGTGCCTGTAATATGTAGATTTATGAGATCAGGTAGAATGCTTGCAACATTCCATGAATATTTTAGAAGTAGAATGGAAAGAAAACATTTCTGAATACAGGGAAATTATTATGTAAATGATTTGACCACCACTAGATTTTAGAAACTTACCACAAGAAGGCCCATAATACATAATGTTGGAATTAAACCATGATACAGATGGACAGAAAAGTGGACGGACAGACAGACAGATGAGGACATGACCAACGAAACAAACAAAAGGCATGCCTACAGACTCAGTCTTTCGTTTCTGTAAATCAGAGGAGTGCTATAAATCACACTCCTAAAATGAGTGAGGCGGGTGATCGCACTCCCGAAATTACTATCCTAGCACTTCAGGCCGGGGTCCAGGGGCCGCCTAGGCCCCTTAAGCTCAGAGGTCCTAGATTGCTGGAGATGCATTCTGAGCCATTTCCAGCAAATAAATCTGCAAATTCTCCCTTACATTTTTGTCCTCATTTAATGTTTTTTTTTAATTCATGGAGATCCCAATTGCAATTATCTGAAGTTATATACAGGAGACATGTGCCCCCTTGTCTACACTGTCTGTCCAGTCATGCTTTGTGCTATTATGACAAATAAATTCCACAGCAGCAAAACTTTACAGAGCTCCGCGATATCATTATGTTAATTTGATACACCATTTTCCAAACGGAACCTCGGATATGAAGTGATTTTCTTCAGAAATTCTTTATGGACGACAACTTGCTTTGGAATACCAAGTCTGATAATAAGATCAAATCAAAACTTGTGCAAAATGAATACCTAAAAACTTTCGATCGTGACGTTTCAAACAGTGTATTAAAAGTTCATTGCAATGCACGCAAATCAAAACATGGCGCCTGCTAACACCGGCGGGTAAAACAAAAATTTACTCGGATCTTAGTACGGAATAATCTTTCTGGTTCAGCTATGATTTCGTCACTAGGTTTTATCAAACAGACTGATAATTCATGAATATATATTAGGGCTTTCGAAAACAATATATCTGAATAGTCGTTGGCGACATATTCAACATCTGCTTCAAACATCACATCAAAGGGACGATCGGACTCTCCGACTTCGCTGCTAGAATTACGATTTTGTATTTCCCCAAATAGCCAAGGAATGTACCGCCGAACACAGAAGAGTTCCTATTTTCGTTTCGTGAATGCGTGATGAATTATCGACTTATATTTTCAAAAAAATACGCATTGGGTTTTGGGAAGCAGGACTTCTCTAGGTGCGCGATCAATCGCGCGCCTTGAAATGAAATTAGGCGAGCGATGGTGCGCGCGAGTGATCGCGCGCCTCAAAAACGAATGACTGCAGACTACATTCTATATTGGACAGAAGTTTCGTCAACCTGCCTTCAGTAGTTCTCAAGATATGGGAGCCCGGGAAAAAAGGGTGAAAACAATACCCCTTTAGCCCAATCGGGCTGAGGGGTAAAAAGTGACAAGGTATTCACATATCCGTAGAAAAAAACAAAGTTGTGATCTTATTGCTCTGGCCTGAAACTAAATGTCAGGCTTTTGTCTGCCTTTTTTCTGTTCGCTGGGGCATTTGTGCAAATCCCGAAATGAATGCTGTACTGTTCTCATATTGTTCACCATTTTCATAGAAATAGCTTTCATTCATCAAGTGGCGAGGTCACATGTTGTTGTTGTTGTAATACAATCTGTTGTTGTTGTAATACAATTAATTTCATTATCAAGTTGGATAGAATCATTCCATGCACACCTAATACATCTTAAAGCTATTTCATACATTTATTCAGAAGATATAGCAAGTAAACATTGGCTCTACTCAATGTATCATTCAAAAATAAAGCCTCTGTGTACTATAAACTTAGATCTGTAAGGTGCTCTGCTGATAGTGGCACAAATGGATACCAAACTACTATTTATAAGTTTTTTCAAGGCTCAGAAATTTCACAAATTACAACTGAAACAAAATTAAAGCCTACCGAGTAATTGGTAAATGGTAATTCCTGAGCAGAAAAGGTTGTGGAGAATTAAACTGAAGATTTAAACTTGCAGAACATTTTGCAGTACATTACAGCTATAAGATTATCTCCCCTTGTCCAAAACTCGTAGTAGAAAATGTTTTGGTGCATGTAATAGGTAGATTTATGTAGATCAGGGGAATGCTTGCAACATTCCATGAATATTTTGGAAGTATAATAGAAAGAAAACATTTCTGAATACAGGGAAATTATTATGTAAATGATTTGACCACCACTACATTTTAGAAACTTACCACAAGAAGGCCCATAATAGATAATGTTGGAATTAAACCATGATACAGATGGACAGAAAAGTGGACAGACAGACAGTCAGACGAGGACCTGACCAACTAAACATACAAAAGGCACATCTGCAGATAATTCTATATTCAGGGTTCCCACACTTATTTTGAAATCATTTTCCAGGACTTTCAAGGACCAAAATAAAAACAAATTTAAGCACTTTCAAGCACCTTATGGGTCAAATTTGTAACCTATCGCAAGGATGTTTTTGTCTCGACAAACCATAATCTTTCCCATCTACATGCAATCAATGTTTTTTGTAATAGTAACGTGACCTCAACTACGATAATGTAAATATTCTTAACTTCAACAATGTACTCAACAAATAGTCAAACTTAAGTCAAATTTTTTGTTAAATTTTCTCTTAATTCTATTTGCATAAAGAAGGGATATCAGGCAGGTCATATTTGTTTTAATAAATTAAATAAGTTTAATAAGTTTTAATAAAATAAATAAATTTCAATAAATATCCTTAATAATAGATTAAAAAATATTTATCATTATGTGTCCCGTTAAATAAAATAAAAAGAAAGCTGCATATGGAGACTTGTGTCTAAATCTAGTGGCAATTCGTGCCAGTGAACAATATTCTTCAAGTACCGGTAGATTGAATTTGATCGACAGCATGGTAATTTTTTACAAGATTTTGAAAAAAAAAATACTGCAGTTATGACTTGACATGGAATAGCATTAACGTTACGTGTAAAAGCTTTCAGGAGGTGATTACAAAAAAAATGAGAAATTCAAATTTCCAGTTGGGAGACCCAAAATTGACAACAACTTGACTGTCAACGATACCGTTACGTAAAAGTTAGACTAAGAGTGCGTGATGCATGATAAAACTGAACGACTTACTACTGTTAAATCGGTACTTGTGGTGGTATGAGCTGTAACAGTACGCATATCAACAGAACTGCTGTTGTTGTTGTTGTTACTAGTAGAGCTTCTGGCGAGGAAATCCTTCATCGTGAGTTTTTGCTCAGCTAAACTCTGATGTCTTTGCCCTCTCATGTGACTGGAGACCGCCGACTCGCCCATGTTGGACAAATCGAACACTTTTAAACAAAGTTTGCAGCGAGCTTTGCGCTTATCGCCCACTTGTTCTATCCAGTCTTTATACTGTTCATCGACCAGCCAACACTCTCTGAATAAACATTTACCAGGCATGGCCAAGGTCACGGTCAACTGAATACAAATAAAGGCGAAGACTACGAAAAAAAAATAAAACCAGCGTCCCGCCATTTCAGAGCAAAACCGAAGTCTCGCGAGATTTGTCGCAGACGAAATACAACTCTCGCGAGAGTTTACAAAGGGAGATAAGCATTCTCTTTACACATTCAATGTGCTACTATGTAATTATCTCCCTTGTCAGGGAAATTCGAGGAGATCGTCAGATACGCGCTATGCTAGGCCCTACTCGACAGACTTCGTTTTTACTGAACAAAAACTTCAATCGATTCACAAGTTCTTCACAGATCACCAAATTGTTATCCAGAAATAAATATTTTGCACAAAATAATAAAATTTAAGCACTTTCAAGGACCTTTTACAAAACATGGATTTTCAAGCACTTTCAAGGGCCTGGAAAATGTAATTTGCAAATTTAAGCACTTTCAAGGATTTCAAGCACCCGTACGAACCCTGATATTGGACAGAAGTTTTGTTTGCCTACCTTCAGTAGTTCTCAAGAAATAGAGCCCGGGGGAAAAAGGACAGTCGGACAGATGGACAGACAGACAGATGGATGGACGAGATTACACAATACCCCTGAGCCCAATCGGGCTGAGGGGTAATATATACAATACTCAATTTTTATGGAAAACTAAATTTCTATAGGAGTGTAAAAACTCAATTCATATTTATTTTTCATCGGGGTAACCCGGATGATAAACTGTTATCTTGGCATCTGTTTATCTTGGCACATTTCTGAATGAAATCCATTGTTTTCACAGAAAGTCCAGAAGTGCTGCTCCCACGAAGTCGCATACCAAGCTATCATTTGAGGCCAAGGAGAGGCTGGCTGGAGATGCATCTTGAGCATCTCTTCTTTCACAAGTGGTATGTTTTCGTTTTTAATGAGAAAATATTGTATGCAAAAAACGTTGTTGAAGGAAAATATGTATTTCTATTTTCTCCAGTCAATCAATAAATAGGAAAACAGGCAAGTTAGCCTCATGTTGACATTCATTACAGCCAGAAGAGATATCACAATGTGAAGGGAATTTTTACTGCATGTGGAATATTTGACCTGGGGAAATTTTGCTCAATGGCAGGAACATGTGTATCATCCTTTAAAGGTGGTTGGTTACCACACAATACAGACGATGGTCATCTTATCTGTGCATGGATGTCAGTTACCTATTTCCTTCTCAATGGTTCTCTCCCCTCGGTCATCTTGTGGAGATGAGTATTGTATGCGGTAACCATTAATGGGCATGCCACCATCCCGCACTGGCCTAACAATGCGTACTTGAAGCCATCTCTGAGAGTCCCTGGCAATATCCACCACACTTGGGGGGTCAGGGAGGGCTGTAACAAATCAATGCGAAACATGAATCTACAGAAAGAAAACAAATAATGTCAAAGTTTCAATCTCCATGATGTTTAGTTTTCAAGAAGTAGATGTTTTTTTGGATTAAACTGGAGAAATCCAGTAATAGAATTGAAGTCAAAAACAGACTAAAGGTTATTAACTAAAGGCTTTTGCACATCATAAGTGTGAAAAGCCAGCTCAAGACAGTTACCAGGTGGCATGGCCTATGGATGGACATGGCCAAAATGCAGGAATCAGTCCAAAAATGAAATTTCAGTGACCATCCATGTGGATCAACCTACATTGTTGAATAGCAGAACCCAACTGAGGAACCTGAATTCCAAATTTCCCACCTGGTGGTCCTCTACGGGCAGATGCAGGGAGAGGTCAAGCCCAATGGATGTCGTGTTCTACTCAAAGTAATCATCCGAACAGCACAAATGAATGGATGGAGAGGACAGGCAGATGTATTGTTAAATGCTTGTTAAAATCTACTTACATGCTTCTTTCAAAGTGATGACTTTACTTGCACGGCCTTGGTTATTGCTTCCTTCACAAACATATTCTCCAAACATCCATGGCTGATTGGTGAAATCCACTATCACCTGTAACAAGAAAATAAATTGCAGGTCTATTCAGTGAACAGCATCTAATCTAGATTTCAGTTTGAATAATCCAGCTCCATATAGACTACAGTCATGGCAGTTTAAATAATCCAGCTCCAAATAGACTGCAGTCATGGCAGTTTGAATAATCCAGCTCCAAAAAGACTGCAGTCATGGCAGTTTAAATAATCCAGCTCCAAATAGACTGCAGTCATGTCAGTTTGAATAATCCAGCTCCAAATAGACTGGAGTCATGGCAGTTTGAATAATCCAGCTCCAAATAGACTACAGTCATGGCAGTTTGAATAATCCAGCTCCAAAAAGACTGCAGTCATGGCAGTTTGAATAATCCAGCTCCAAAAAGACTGCAGTCATGGCAGTTTGAATAATCCAGCTCCAAATATACTCCAGTCATGGCAGTTTGAATAATCTAGCTCCAAATAGGCTGTAGTCATGGCAGTTTGGGAGGGATTCTCTCAAATGAAGAACAGAACCAGGAGACAATACACAGGCAATCCTGGGACTGATCAGTACTGTGCATTAATTGTGAATTTCTGCCTAGAAACATGATCCCTGACAAGTTCTGACCAACTGCTGCCACACTGAACTGAGCAGTAACTACACATCCCTGTTGAGTTACTGATGGGTAGCAATCAGTTTAATACTGAACATTCAGTTCCATGTAGTCAAAAAACTGAATAGATCTTCACATCAACTGACCTGTGAAATGAGAACCAGAGGGGTTGAGGTCCCCCGACATTGAAACAACTGGTTTGGCTTGGAACCGTAACATTCAGTACTTGGCATGGAGAGCAATCCCAAGTGAGATCCAGTGGCAAGGTACCCACAATTGCCGAAGATGTCCTTATCCGGTCAGGTTTTCAGAACTCCTTGTCCGGAAACAAAATTTTATCTTGGCCCCCAGGCGGAGCCACCTATAGGCAGAACGGCGTGAAAAACAATACCAAGCCAGATCTGGAGGCGAGGTACCCATATATCAAATTTGAAAAGAATCCGTTCAGTTTTTCAGAAGTTATTGTCCGGAAACGAAGTCGGACGGACGCACGGACGGACCCCAATACTATAGTCCCCAGACAAAACCGCTGCTGTTAATGTTACTGCTCAGAAACTGTATAGTACTAACAGTTTCAGGATAGAAATTGTCCACTCCTGGCTGTGCTTAACTGCCTGGTTACTGAATTTACAGAACTGGCCTGAAAATTTCCAAACAATACCACAACAGTTACTGCAAAGATCCATCATCCAGTTATGTAAATGTAAATATATGTCTATTTCAAGCACATAATACTAATAGGTGAACAGACATTGATCCTGAACAATATCTCAATTGGCGAAGCAATAAGTGTTTTTGTTTATGCCTACCGAGACCAGGAAGTGTTTACAGTGAATCTAATTCAGCCAAATATCCATTTTATGCTTTATGGGCAGTATTAACTTCAAAAGACAATCTGACATTCTGGCATGGAACACATGACCAAGTTAATTATCCTTGACAAGTGAGATTTAATTTATGGAAGACTGTTGCGGCCATTAGCCCTGGTCTGGTATGGTCACTGTGTACAAACTTGCCATTAAGCTAATGGCCACTACATTCTTCTCAAAATTTGGTCTCACTTGTCCAGGAAAACTTGGTCATGTGTCTCCAGCCTTAAAGTTGGCAAACTCCCACAGCTACTAATTGATCATATACTTACAGATAGGTTACTGACAACCTGACGTTCCTTTTTAACCTCATTTATGGTAAATGTGCCATTGTTGTTGATCTGTTTATTATACCGTAACCAGGTAACCCTAGCATGAGGGTTACTGTCCACGACACAGGTGATGTTCCTTTGAGCCGCACCAGTCCAGGCATAGGCAGTGTCCGATGGAGTATTGGTAAACTGGGGTTTGACTGGAGGAAAGATAATACCAACATATGAACAGCAGTTATAAACAAGCGTTCTGAAAACATCTCACCTAGTGAGGTCTCCTGCTGAAGCTGCAGCAGTATTGAAAACATAGATGTAGAGCAAACTTTCCATGCATAGGGGTACATGTAATTTTTTGCCTACCAAAAACCTTATCAAAGGAAATGTACAAAGTCTAAACTGCGATAATTTGGACAAAAATTCATATTTCAGGTCATATTTCTTAAATAGCACATCCACATCCTCGAATCACATTAAACTTGTGCAACAAGCTGACAGCTACAGTAAACTTTCCATGTACAGATGTAAATGTATGTACATTATCATTGGCAAATTACTAAGACGAAACCCTCAGAATTTGAACAAAAATTAATATTTCATCACATAAATACCACGGGCACATGCTGCTGACAATCCAAGATGGTTGATGATGGCCATCTTGGATTACACAGGTAACTGAGAAGCAATTCCAACCATCCTCTCACCAATGGCAAGACAATCGCCAAATTTGAAGTCAATCAGTTGAATAGTTCTTGAGTTATTGGTACAGATAATAATGTATGGAATAGAGGATCTGGTAGACAATAATGTCTGGAATAGATGATCTGGTACAGACAATAGCGTCTGGAATAGATTATCTGGTACAGAAAATAACAGCAGTCCCATGTGGGATTACTGCCAGATAGGTAAATCCCGTGTAGGATTATGGCTGGATAGGTCAGTGCCGTGGGATTACTGCTGCATAGGGTAGTCCAGTGCAAGATTAATGCTGGATAGGTCATTCTCATGTGAGATTACTGCTGGATAGGCAAATCCTGTGTGGGATTACTGCTGTATAGGCCAGTCCCATGTGGGATTACTGCTGGACAGGCCAGTCCGGTTTGGGATTACTGCTGGATAGCGGAGTCCCGTATGGGATTACTGCTGGATAGGTCAGTCCCGTGTGGCATTACTGCTGGATAGGCCAGTGCCATTTGGGATTACTGCTGGATAGGTCAGTCCTGTGTGGGATTACTGCTGGATAGGTCTGACACATACACATCCTCAAATCACATTGAACTTGTCTAGCAAGTGTCAAACTCATCCAATGAAATCTGACAGCTTCAGCAAAATTTCCATGTACAGGTGTACATGTATGTACATTATTGTTGGCAGATTATTAAGACGAAAGCCTCAAAATTTGAACAAAAATTAATATTTCATCTCCTAAATAGCACAGGAACACCACACTAATCATATGAAATATGTGTACCAAGCTTCATAATCATCCAATGAAACCTGACAAATTCAGACAACTTTTCAGTACATTTTTGTATAACAAAAGACCTTATAACTGGCAAATTACTAAGTCCAAAACCTCATAATTTGAACACAAATTAATATTTCATCTCATAAACAGCACAGGTGCATCCTCCAATCATAAGAATCATGTGTACCAACATTCATAATCATCCATTGAGAGATGACAACTGCAACAAACTTTCTATGTGCATGTACATGTGTACATGTAGAAGGCCTACATGTACAATTCTGCTAAACCAAGAACTCTTTTATCAGTTGCCGTAATTTGGACAAAAATTAATATTTCATCTCAAAAATAGCAGATACATCCTGTAATGATAAGAAACATGTGTACCAAGTTTCGTAATCATCCATTAACAGCTGACAACTGCAGCAAACTTTCTATGTACATTCCACCCATGGAATCCTCAGGTACAGTACCCCCAGGTGGAATACCCACTTCCCATATCTCATCATTTCCAGGCCGGGGACACCGACGACGACATCTCTTCCCCCCTCACACTATCTTCCCTTTACTTCGTAAGGTGAGATAAAAACTGGCCTCAACCACTCGAAATATTTACTATATTACAGGAGGCTGTGTGGCTAGAAGAAGTTATACGACTTACACAAGACGTTGAGCGTTGTAAGACGTGTGTCATTGCCAGCTTGATTGGTGGCGATGCAGGTGTAGTTACTGATGTCAGAGGCCTGTAGACCAGTTATGGTCATTTCTATAGTGGTTTGATCGGGTCGTTTGTCTTGTTTAATTGTCACACGGGAACTCGTCTGAAAATACACACAAATTCAATTGACATTATCAGTTTTCGGATAGTCCGAGATTGACAGCTGCTCTGAATGGAACCGTAATGTTCAGTACCCGGCATGGAGAGCAATCCCAAGCGAGATCAAGTGGCAAGGTACCCACAATTACCAAATTTGTCCTGGAAGGAAAATTTGGCATGGCCCCCAGATGGCACAATCTACAGGTGGATTGGCATGAAAATCCCATGAGATCTCAAGTACAAGTACAGATCTCAAATTTGCAAAGAACCCGTTCACATTTTCAAAAGTTATTGTCTAGAAACAAAATTTTAACTTGGCCCCAGGTGGCTCCACCTATAGGCCGATTGGCATGAAAAACAATCCCAAGCGAGATCTTGAGGCAAGGTATCTACATTACCAAATTTGGAAAGAATCCAGTTATGTTTTCAGAAGTTCTTGTCCAGAAAAAAAAATTTAACTGGACCTCCAGATGGCGCCACCTATAGGTGGATTGATGTGGGGAAAAAAAATCGCAAGCGAGATCATGAGGCGAGGTACCCACATACCAATTCAGAGCTCATTTTTCGTCAAATTTTGCCAGAATCCTAACGGAATCTGAACTATTTTCAAGTATTATGACAAAAAGTTAATAATAGAGTTACTTCTGCGCTTTGTACCTTTATATCTAATAAAGTGATGAATTAATCAAGAAAATGTGTTTGTTTTTTCATTTTATATTAAATTATCCTTGCTCAGGATCCCACGTCACCGACAGGTGGCCACGAGTGTATTACACTGTTTCTGACAGAGTATACAAATCACCCTAATCATTTTTGTTCCTGCTTTGTTTTTCTCAAATTTGAATGTCTCTGTTACTTCATTAGGCCAGAAGCCGAAAGCAGCGACAGGAATGGGCTTCCCTTTCTCGAAACTCATATTATAAATGACTAGGAACAGAAGAAACCAACGTCCATAACAATACACAGCAACAGAACAGAACAGGAAACCAGCGACGTTCATAAAATTTATGACCAAAATGTAGGACGGAAAACCTCATTTAGATTTTTAAAATGCATACGATAGCGTATTTATTTATCCATGAAAAATATTTGAATTACTACCAGATAAATCCCTAGACATTTGAGACGAATATTTTGACTGGCTGCAACGTCTATGCTACAAAGATCTGGACGGCTGACGTCCCTTCGTCAGTCATAAGACATATCACAATAGTTTGAAGATCTTTTGACAGAAAAGAATTACCTCCCCTTTCTATGCTATACTGTAACCACTACGCTAACCCGCTGTCGCATACTGTGCAAGTCCAATATTTTTATGTTACCGCACCTTTCAAAGCGAGGCTTCAGTTTACAGGAATCGCTTTCTGGTACCGACAGTCAAGTTTTTCTTTATTTCAAGTCAAACAAAATTATTTTGATTTGAAGGTGAGCATTATGGGAATCCAGTTAGATTCCCGTCATTTTCATTTGTGGAAATATTACGAGAATCGGATTCCCGTCGAAAGACGAGCCCTACAATTTTGAAAAGAATCCATTCAGTTTTTCAGAAATTATTGTTCGGAAACAAAGTCTGACGGTTGGACCCCAATACTATAGTCCCCCTTTAGCTCTTCGGGTGTCTGGGACAACCAACAATAAGGCATATTATTAGGTTGTCTGCTAGTTGAATGAAGACCACCATATGAGTTTACTGCATTGTTGTCAAGGTGACAGCGATTCCCTAAGCTAGCTCTCCGGTAGATGCTGTCACATAAAAGGATGACTGGATCAGTATTGATGGTCTTTTTCAGGTGTCGAATCACAGTTGCTATGTGTGACAAGCATTTACAATTCGAATACTTTATTTGGGCAAGAACATGCAAGCTATCTGTGTATCTGTAAATATCACATAACTGCATCATATTTGAGGCCGTATAGTAAAATAATGTTATTTTAATAGGGGGTACCAGTAGGTCAAACGATTAGAGAGCAGTGATGTATATTTATGACTAATACTTGAAATATAGACTTGGTGCGGTATTTCAGTCAGAGACACAGGTGCATGCCTTCGAAGGAGCAAGAATGCTTAATAATGATACCTGGATAAATACTTACAGTATCTGGTTGTCCAATGAGGAATGGGCCAGGGTTACCAACTTTATGCCATTGCATCTCAGGGGCTGGTTTACCATTAGCAATACACAGCATTGTCATCTCGCCATTCTCCACACCCTCTCCTTTGTCTGCCTGAATGATCTTGGGGGGCACTACAAATAGGGGAACAACCAGTTAAATTGTTCATTCACGATAATAATCAATGCTATCATTTCTATACAGATTGCTAATATTTTACGAGAATCTGTTGGATTTCCGCAAATTATTTTGCGGGAGTGCTGACAGGAATCGTATTCCCGGATTCCCGTGGAAAAACAAGCCCTGTAAGTTTACTTCACCTCTTACATATTTCTCTATTTTTTTATCTACTTTACTAAGAGACCACTTTTTCATGCCATCTTTCATGTAACATAGCAAAAAAGAACAATATGTCTGGGTACAATATTACTTTTCAGTAATATAAAGGCCAGAACAATAGAAACTTACATGAAAGATTGACCAAAAAAAGACTTTGGATATAATTAATTTAATCCTTTAGACAACAGATTTGCCCCGATAGCAAGTGGCAGGTGTATGGACATGCGACACCCAGCATGAATTTGTGGTTTGTACTTTTGCTCTCTTTCCTATGTCTACAGCATAGAAAATATTTTAGTGATACCTGGACTTGTTTTGACATAATGGACCTTTCATGGAATCATAAGATAATTTGATGTATATTTACAGTATTTACATTCATTGTCAATAGTTAAAAATCTGCCAAATGCTGTATGAATAGGAAAGAAAGCCGAAGTATGAACCACAAATTCATGTCAGTAGTCACAGGTCAATGCACCTACCACTGCTGTCGAGACGAATCTATTGTCCAAAGATTATCTTCCATTATATAGGGAGTCATGATTTTCTCAGCATCCATTAAGTGGAAATATGAGCGATATGACAAGAAAGTGATACTGATGCAAGATCAGTTTTGTACTGAGCATATTTCTTTAACAATTCTTCTTGTTAAACTTGAAGTTTTACCCAGAACATCCACTGTGGCTATGCCTTCAACATCTCCAGCAGGATTGGTAGCTCGACATTTGTATTCGCCTTCATCAGAGGTTTGCAGTGATACTATTTTCATGGTCCCCTCCACGTCACTGATTTCATAACGACCACCATCATTCAGCCTTACAAAGCTGGCTTGGAAATCCTGAAAAAAAATAGGAGATAAATGAAGCAGGCTGGTAACTGTATAATCATCCTGTCAACCCTGGTCAATTACTGCTAACTTGCAGCAAAATCTCTGCTCAACGCATTAAGCAGAGTTCTCATTACGAAAATGTATCACACGAAACATTCCAATGTTACATATAATATGAAGCTGCGCATCTGAAATAACCCCTCAGCTCTCGGGTGACTGTTTTAAAGCTTGGTTAACTAAAGACAGTCATGTCTAGCTAACCATGTTTTGAATGGGCTGCAATTGGTTGAATGGTGAATTTTATGTGGTTGAATTTTAATTTTATGAGTTCTAAAGTACACATTTTAATAGTGAGATGTGCCCCCTGAAAGTAGCCATTCATAATGCATTTGATTTGAACCCAAAATCTTGGCATGCTTCGAGATGACAAGCCAACCTATTGAACTAAGTAACTCATTCAGTCACGTGAAAAAAAATGAAGAAGAAAAAAATAGATCAATGGGAACCAATGAGAATAGTTCTTACACTATTATTTAGTTTGGGAAGCAGTTCAGTGAGAATAGTTCTTACACTATTATATAGTTTGGGAAGCCGGTCCTTTCGTAAAAATCAGAAATCTCGCAAAAAGTTATATTTGTTTCAAATACATGTACATGGTTTGAACAAAGTAAAATTTACTGGGGTTTTTTTTTCTTCTGAAAATACTGTTTTCATTCCTGTGAAATGTATATGTATGACATACCAGAGACAGACTTTTAACTGATTGACTGAATAAAAAAAACTTAAAAAAAAAAAAAATGATATGTTGCCATAGCAACCATATAAATTATCCGAGTTCATTTCTGGCTCTTGATAGGATAAGTTACTCTTGACTGGAGGAGTACTGAATAAAAATTATTTGAATAAAATGAAAAATTGATCTTAAAAAATGATTATGTTGCCATATACTATATATTTATTTTCAATAGGCTTCTGGCTTTTGACTCGGTAAGTAAGCATACCAAATTTGGAATTCATCAGTGAAACCATTTTGCAGATATCTCGCTCACGTAGGAAGGACATACGGATTTTCCATCTCTTTTTTTTCTAATCTTTGCTGGCCTGAACATAAAATTAAGGACTTTCAAGGATATTTCTTCAAATTATCAAGTTTTCAATCACTTTCAAGGTCTTGGAAAAATACAAGTGGAATTCAAGTACTTTCAAATAAATCAAGGTAGTAAAGGAACCCTGTGGGGAACAAGCAAACTGGTGGCTACTAGACATTTGTGAAAATGATTTTCAAAAGGCTTCTTTTACCCAACCACATGAATGTGTGATCGAAGTACCTAAAACATTGTCATTCTTGACATATGGTGGTGATGAGAAAACACACAGATTGATGTACATGATTGAATACAATACCCCAAAGCTCATTGTAGCAGTAGGCCATGACCAGATATGTGTCTTGCATAAGTTCAGTACGCCTTTGCTGCATCATTCTTTTTATATGGTGGCGACGAGCAATTCGCTGTTGCGAGACAGACATGTTTGGAATGAATTTCTACGCACATCCTGTACAGTGTAAGTTTGGTGGTCCAAAGATATAGTCATTCTTGGGATATGACTTAAATGGGAAAACGGAGATGGACAGACAAAATGACGACAATAAACCCAAAGTAAATAGGGCGATAGACCTCTTTAACCATGAGAGGCACAAAATGACGTCATTGTCCACATGATGATGAGGTTAGGCCAAGGTAAGGCACCGGGCAATGCTCTAACATTGCCTGGTGCAAAATTGGAAAATAAGTAGCAGGGTCGCTTCCAAAATACTGAAAATCCAAACAACTTTGAAGACGTTATTGTCTTGGGAGTTAATTTAGGCATTTGCACACACTAGTCATCGCCTCTAAAACACTTGATGAATAGGTTTGTTGCCAAACCTCAGCATAACCTCACACTGGCAATGATATAATTTTGCGCCTTTTGAGATTAGTGAGTTCCATCTTGGGACTGTGCTATTTTGACAGAGGGGCAAAAAATAAGTGCTATTTCTCTGCTTCCTCTTCCAAATCTTCTTTTCTGCAATGGATGTAAATTATTCCAAGTAGTCAAAGGATACCTTACCTTTTTGTACCATTCATATCTGGGAGACGGGTCACCACTAGCCCTACAATACAAGGTAAGCGGCTTGCCCTTTACACCCGACGTCATCTTGGGTGGGCTCGTCAGTTTGGGTGGAACTGAAAGGACAAGTGTCGGAGATAGAACTCAAATATACCCAGCATGGGTCGTATACAATCGCAAATGAGAGAGAGAGAGAGAATTAAGGTTTAACGTCGCGTTCAGCAATATTTCAGCTAAAAGCGACACTCAAATGAGATGGTAGTAGGTACACACATGTAGATAACAATGGAGAATAATATCAAAATAATAATTCAATCCCCCTATGAAATTCCATAATCCACATTTAAAAAATTCAATCGGTCATTCTAATATATTTGATCACCCTCAAAAATCATTGGAAGACACGCTTCAGGCAAAATTGTCAGTGGAGTAAACATGTGTGATAATGTTTGGTGCTCCAATGCATGGTGTCAGGTTTTTTTTTTTAATTTCAGTGACCTAAATGTTGATATGTAACACATCGTTTCGCCCTAATGTATCAATGGGCACAGGAAATTACAATCTTGCATGACTTCCCAATGTTGGGGTCACAGTGACCTCTGACTTCGACATCAGTTTTCTCACAAGACACATCGTCTCCACCTAATGTATGCACTCACAAACAATTGCAACCAAGGATGGGAAGCTGTCACGCAAGTAGACAGGACATGAACAATTCAAGGATTTCCTGTTTTTGAGGCTGGTGACCTTTGACCTCTGACCTCGATCTGCATTTTGGTACATGGCATATCCCCTTCCCATAGGTATCCACTCCCCAGAAATTGGATAGAAAACTGTCCCAGATTTTGACTGGACATGAAGGGATGGACAGATGGAAACTGCCATCACATAATATGCCTGCATAAATGTAAACTGTAGGTCTACCTCAAATATTCTGACATTCTAACAGACAAGAATATACGAGAGAATGTAGGCCTAGATGTAATATCTACACCTTATACCAGTATATGGTTGGTGCTATATTAAAGTGATCGTAAACCCTCAAGTAAAGTTTCCATCAAATGAAAGACTATTGCGAGCAGTATCGGGAATTTTTTTTACGATTTTATTACAGAGTAAACTGCAATTAAAGTATGGTATTCTATGGTGGTCTGTAGCAATCATATTTAGGTCCAGTGACGTGACACTGCTTTAATACATATATTTCAAACTTTGTGTGCACTTTCGAATGCTTGATTCAAGCTTAAGGTATGTATATTTTGAGTTTCAACACAGATTCACTGTTCCAATGTGCATGTTCCAAAATCGGGGAAATTAAATGTAAGATTCAAATTGACTTGACACTCATGAGTCACCATCTCCCAGATTTTGGTGAAACATGCACATTGAAACAGTGAGTCTGTGTTGAAACTCAGAATATACATACCTTAAGCTTGAATCAAGCATTGGAAAGTGCACACAAAATTTGAAACATATGTATTAAGGCAGTGTGACGTCACTGGACCTAAATATGATTGCAACAGACCACCATAGAATACCATACTTTAATTGCTGTTTACTCTGTGTAATAAAATTGTAAAAAATTAAAATAAATATTTTCCGATACTGCTCGCAATGGTCTTTCATTTGATGGAAACTTTACTTGAGGGTTTACGATCACTTTAATAATCACCCATTCAATCACTAATGCATGTAATTACCATCAAAATATAGGGGAAATTACATGATAATTGCCTTTCTTACTTTCTGTTCTAATACATTTGATCGCCCCAATATTCTCCAGTCAAGATACTGCCCTTCCTCCGATTGAACCATTAGTGTTTTTATCATTTTAAAGTTACACAAAATTCTGTAGGTTTTTTTTCAGGCTGAGCATGCTGGAGACTCACTCATGACGACAAAATGGATCCTGTGAAAGGCAAACCGTCCTCGGCTCTCAATCTCGGCCTTACAGTCATAATCTCCTTCATCGTTCTTTGTGATGTTAAGAATCTTCAGTCCCTTTGCTTCGGGGATGTGACGCCCACCTATATCAATGCAGACAGAAACATGTGAATACGGTATTGCAATAAACAAAGTAATTTCCAAGACTGAGCTATTTTCATTCTGCCGATTAGGCAGATATTAACCAATTGGTCACAAACTCAATGGCGAAAATACACAATGATGTGACCACACCAACTGCAGTCTAGAAACTTGGTAATACACCGCCCAAACATGAGAAAATTAAAGTGTGTAAAGAAAGAAAACAGAATCCTAGTGAGAGACTGCATAAGACAGCATGATGGATCGTAAGCACAGGTGAGGACCATCCAGGTGAAGCTTTCAACATAGGCAAACACAGGTTACATGTACATCACCACAGATGGGGGGTGGGGGTTAATGTCACACTCAAGGTTATTTCACTCATATGGTGACAGCCAGTTTCACTGTTCATAGCTTGATTTTTTAAGTATTCGTTAAAAAACATTAACCGGGTGAATACATGGAACTGAAAAGTAGTTTATGGCATATTCTGGATTTCCCATTGTTGCTATTACATGTAAGTGATAGATGCTGTGATCATTAATTATGGGTTATCACACATACCTCCTATAGTGTTCCCTTTAAATGTCCAGTAAACCACTGGTTGAGGGCTGCCTCCGACTTCACAATGGATAAGGTGATCTGTGTAGATTGGACCCTTCTGATTCTGTGATCCATTGAATGTTATATCCTCTGCAGAAGACATGAAATACACCTATGTTCAACATGTTTAAGTACACTTCACATCCACGAGGTTCTAAAGCATGTAGCAAGTAAGTTCCAAAGTTGCTCAAGAAGTACATGTACAAGCCCTGGCCAGAATGTAATACATTCATGTGTGTTGATAGACACAGATAAAGTACACTAAATGTAAGTTCCAAAATTGTCCATCAAACAGTAACTGCGGTATGGACCAGACAATAAATTGTTGATGGATGGGATAAAGGGCTATAATTACATGTCTGTGGAAAATCATTGAAGTGTATAAAGAAGGTACTAAGCATCTTCCATGTGATATTAGACGTTGTTCAACAAATAGTAACATGGACATGGTCCGGACAGGAAATTATTGACTTGATGGAAAACAGAGCCACATCTCTGTAGAATATCATCGAATGCATCAAATACCAGATAGTGCACATCTGCAAGATACTGAGCATCTTCCAAATATAGGGATGTCCACAAAGAAGATGGACAGACAGATTATGCCAATGATGACATCAAATATTATCCGACTATGGTGGTCTGTTCTGGTTCATTTTGATTGATAAAATGCCCTGAGCAGGTTAGAGAGATCCTGTTCTCTTAAATGAAGGTAGAAAAGGTTGTGTTTGCTCAATAACTTTTGACTTGTTCTTCACCAATGCTCCAAAATTTCAGGTGCATTAATCTATCTATTGTTCCATGTCCTAAAATTAATTTGCCATTTGAAGAACCAGTCAATGTTGTTTCAATAGCGTGACAGATATTTGGCCTATTAGTATGCAAATTAGATAAAAAACAATTTTTTTTTTGTACTAACCATTTGAGTGAGTGACTGAGTGAATATAATTTAACATCGCTTTCAATACTATTTTAGTCATATCACAAAATTTGGTTTCTATGCCTTTTCACACCCCCAGAAACCACACGGGTAGGGTCCTATTTCTTTTAACACCCGGGGAACCCCACAGGTGCCCCAGTTAGTCATGAGGATATGTATGTCTGTGTGCGCCTTAAGAGGATTTTCACTGAATTCATTATATAAACTGATTTATTGAGCAAAAACAACCTTTTTTACCTTCATTCCCGAGAGCATGATCCCCCTAACCTGCTGCCATCAGCTGCAGTCATGGTGTTTTAATAATTGCCAAGATCTTAGGCTTGGTGCTATATGTCAGTTAGATAATCAGCCTAATGGACCATGCATGCAGTCATCCATGGTCAAAGAAACCATGAAGTCATGTTGTTTCGAAAACTCTTTGCACCCAGCTAAAAACTTGCCATCGATGTATATTATAAAATGTGCATGGATGGAGTATAGAACTTGATGCGTAAAGATGCTTACTCCAGACATCAAAGATAACATCCTTCTGGTCGGGCTGTCCTCCCAAAATACCAGCACATATCCATTTGCCAGCATGTACATTAGCTACAGAACGAATGAACAGCTTCAACACCTGTGTTCCTTTTCCTTCAACATAAACCCTGAAAACAGAAGAACAACAATATACACGTTAGTACAGCGAGACTCTACATGTAGCTGGGCCTAAACGTCACATGATTACTTGATTGCAGATTTACATTTACAAGTATGATTCCATGCAGTGTGTTAGCCATGATATAACATGAAGCTGTGCTATCGAAACCCCTCGGCTCTGAACCCCAGCTATTATAATGTAAGGGTGTCTCTACCAATTGATTGGCTTGTGGGAAGAAATACTTACCCCTGGCATTGTAAGTGTACTTTCTTTGAAAAAAAAAAAAGTTTTCCTCACCTTAAATTAATTTGTTTCTGGAATAAATACATACACTATAGATATACGTTTGTCATATCTTGGTAAACACAACTAAAATTGCTGAAATGGGAATCATTAGAAGAGAGCCAAATTTGGGGAAACATTTAAGCGGTGGGAATATAAAATGACGTGTGGCAACTAAAAAGTGTTGTTAGGTTAGGTTGTTAGCAAAACAAAAAAGTAAAACTACAAATCATGTTGTGAATAAATTTTGTTTATTATAATTACTGATAAAAAAACTTGTTAGTGGAACAAGATGAGTGAATCATATTAGTAGAATAAGATCAATCAGGTGGGGGAATGGTTAGCAGATTTGCAGGCATTCTTCGCATTGTGTAAGAGAATAAATCAATAAATCAGTCATCCAATCAATAAATAAATGTGATAGTATACAAACATGATATAGAAATTATATGCAAACTTAACATAGGAATTAGTGGATTTTATTAGACAAGGGGCATAACTCTGCAAAATACTTTCTGACACGACTCATTTCGATAGGCATCTAGTTCAGGTCAAGAGAAACAACTGTATCACGTTAGGATGTTGTATATGGAACGGTTCTGAAATTATCACAATAACAAATCATAAATGGATTTTTATTTGTAAAAAGGGGCATAACTCTGCAAAATATTGTCCGAGATGACTCATTTTCGATAGGCTTCTGATTTACGTGAAGATAAATAGATGTAACAAGTTTGGTTGCCATGCATGAAACGGTTCTGTAGATATCGCGGTAACGGACGTCCGGACGTACGGACAGCCGTACATGATGACGACAATACCCCTAGGCCAAAGTTGGCCGAGGGGTAAAAACTGATTGTCCAAAAATTACAGTTTGCCAGATCTGACTGTCTGCTCCCTAGTTTTTCCCATCTTTCCCATGTTAAATTGTCAAATTTCAGTCAGGGATGAGAATGTAGCAGGAAAAAAAAATTATCCGAAAAAAAAAAGCTGAAAATACCTGAAAATTTTCGAATTTTTGGGGAAATACCTGAAATGTTTTAAAAGTTTTAGACCAAAGGCAGAAGACTTCAGAAATAACCCCTGCAAGTTAAAAAGCTGAAATCAGATGAAAAGGGGAAATTTCTCATCCCTGCAATTTTTACCTGTCCAAATATAAATTTGTCTGCAGTGGACAGGTCTCTGGCTAACATTATGATAACTTGTCGATATGTTTTCGTGTTAAGACATGTGATAGTACCGGTACAGACAGAATTAGACTGGTGATCAGATGACCTTAAACATCTACATTGGTGTATATATATACATATACACTTGTCCCTCTTTATAACACTGAAGTTGGAGTGAGTGAGTGAATATGATTTAACGTCGCTTTCAACTATATCTCAGTCATATCACGACGTTGGGTCCTATTCCTTTTCACACCCAGGAACCACATGGATGGGATCCTATTCCTTTTCACACCCGGGAACCCCACAGGTGACTCAGTCGCCTCTTATGACAAGCTGTCTGAGGAGCTGAGGCCTATTCTTACCATGACCTGCGGTGTGCACGACGACATCCCAGGTCAATCCCCGGAAGCCCCACGGGGCCACTAAAGTTGGGGAACAAAATATTGGCCACACTGTAGGCAAGTCGATGCATTATGGTGAGTCTTCATAACAGCAGTACACATATTTCAGTAATATACTGGGGAACACAAGTGTCTGTGCTATACTGAAACCTGCTTTATAATGAACTGTGTTATAATGAGGGACATGTGTATGGGTACATGTACCCATCTCCCACCATTTTATTTATATGATCCTGTAGGTTTTCAGACAAACACCACATGATTATTACCCAACTACAGTCATCAGGCAGGCGAAAATGTTGAAAGAAGAGTTCCAGGGTTGTTGGAGATGGCTTTGGGAAAGGAAAGGGGAAGAAGAGGTGGCGAGGGGTGGGGAGGTCAAGAGAGAACTCTCTATATTTTCTCCTATTCTGTCATGTGAAACACACGGTAGGGCCTGAATTTTGTTAAACTTTAGGAGAATCCAAGTTGATTCTCTCATAAGGATTTGCGAGAATCAAGATCCTCGTGTCGAGATTTGGAAATTTAGGATTTCAAATTCCCCTTATAAATTATATTTGTTTGAATTTTATCAAATAATTCCCATCTCTGGTACTGATTACTGTCTTACATCCCTATGAACTAAAATAAAAGCATAATTTCCATGAAAAAAAGAAAGACTTTTTTTTCTTTATTTGTTTTTTCGTGCATTTTGTATGCCTGTCGGATTGAACATTATTATTCCTACGAAGCAGGCTACAGATCGCAAATTGTCCGGTAATGAGTCAGTCAGTCCATCCAAATCCTTTCGTCGGCAAAATAAGGAGAACCGTTGACATTAGAACCTTGATTTTTGGCATGAACGTGCATTAGGGCATTGTTACCAGCAAGTTCTGATCTGAAATAATTCTGATTAAAATTAGATTGATAATTAACACTTCAGTATATTGTTATAGATATATGTGAACTGTAGCCTTTAACGTGTATCCTATTTCACATTGGCCACATCAGGCTGGAGCCTTCAAATTCAGGTCAAATTACCCACAGCTAAAAATACCCTGTCCCACTGTATGCCACATGGCCCTATTACTGAGGTTAATCTTAACTACTGCATATACCCTCAAACAATCAGCGCTGTTTCCATAACTTAAATTGTTAAACCATATCATTGAAATAATATAATATAGGTGTTGGTCTTGAGTTGAATTACCGTAAACTACATAAAAAAAAAATTTTACAAGTAAATTTTCTGTTATTAAGCTAAAACTTACCTCACTTCCACTCTTTGCATTTCTTGTCTACAGGAAATATCACAGTAAGAATTTAAATGACACAGTTATCTCCCCTGCTAGTCACCTGATTGCATAGCTACCCACAATTCTACTTCCTTCTTGTTCCACTGCGATACATGGTCTGGATGTATCATAGCGGGGAGGTTGGGTGGGCATCACTGGAAGTGAGGTAAGTTTTAGCTTAATAACAGAAAATTTACTTGTAAAATTTTTTTGTTATTTGCGCTGAAAACTTACCTCACTTCCACTCTTTGCATAGAATGCCACCGTAAGGTAGGTGGGCAAACTGATACAATCCGTGGTAGTGATAAATGCCATACATAGTGACTAGTTCAAAGTAGAAATCATAGATCTTCTACCTCACAGAGGATCCATGAAATCATACAACAGTAATAACCTGTATGCCTATGGTACACAGGGAACCTCTGTTGCTACTCTGACTTCAAGGCTGAGATGCAATATACGCCCCCCCCTTTTTTTCGAAAGGGGCCGAGAGAAAAAATGCACTCACCCGCAAGCAGGGTTACAACTGTACGCCCGGACTTTTGTAGCTATAATGCTGGCCTCGGTCCCCCTGACACCCGCTGTGCGGTCACAAGTGGGCCGATGGAATAGAGGTCGTTACATGCCAACGTCATGTCCCGGAGATAGTAGGAGGCAAATGTCGTGTTTGACCTCCAGTAGCACGCCCTCATAATGTCAGTCACCGATCTGTTGGACCATAGAGGCCATGATGCCGCTAATGCCCTAATTTCGTGACCCGAAACGTTTACAAGCGCGGCTTGCCTATCAGTAGCCGTGGAGTACGCTAGCCGAATCGTATTTTTGAGCCAACTCGAGATAGTGTTTTTACTTATTTCTTGTTTGGCTTTAGGATCGAAAGGGATAAACAAACGCCTCCTTCCCGCTCTGATCTCCTCTGTACGATTCAGGTAACACGCAAGAGCCCGAACCGGACACATTAACATGTCTGATTCAAGACCGGACGAAAGGAAATCAGATAAGGCTGGAATTGTGAACTCTCGAGATATGGAATCGTAGAGGGCTTGATTCTTGGCCACAAACTCAGGAACCGTTGTGAGAACTACCTTGCTCCAGTTCCTAGAGTGTCTGATGTTCCTTTTATCGAGCGCATGCAGCTCTGACACCCTAGCTGCTGAAGCAAGAGCCAACAAAAACGAAGTTTTGTATGATAAATATTTTAGCTCAATAGCCTCTATTGGCTCGAAAGGTGGCTCTCCCAATTGCCGAAGTACTAAGGCTAAGTCCCACTTAGGTAATTTCGGAACAGCCGACTGACCAGTTATCTTGTATGACTTGATTAGTGCAGATAAGTTTGGATCAGTCGAGGGATTAATCCCAGTACCCAGTAGAATAGGTTGAGCAATGGCCGCTCTATAACCTTCTACCGTAGCAGGCACGAGGCCCCTATCCCTGAACAGGTACAATAGAAACTCTGCTATCTCAGGGATAGTTGCGCAGGATGGATTAATATCCCTCTCTCCACACCAAAGATCGAAGATTGCCCACTTTGAGTTGTATACAGCGGAAGAGGACGGTCGAATAGATTGTGCCATTCGGCGCCCAACCTCCGCTGAAAATCCCGCCTGAGCGAAGTGCTGCTTGAGCACTTGCACACGTGGTAGTGGAACAGTCCTGGTTGGCTGTGGAACGTCGACGTTCCGGGCTGGCGCAGTAGATTGTGCCATACCGGAAGCTGTCTTGGTACATCTACCAGAAGATCCAATAATTCCGGGAACCACGGCCTTGCTGGCCACCACGGAACAATCAGGTAAACGACACACATGTGTTCGCGGATCTTCTGAAGTACCTTCGCTAGGATAGCTGGAGGAGGGAACGCATATGCTACCATCCTTGACCAGTCCTGCGATAGTGCGTCCACTGCATATGCCGTCGGATCCGGAACCGGCGACATGAACAGGGGCAGTAGATTGTTGCGCCGAGTGGCGAACAGATCTATGTGTGGCATCTCCCAGACATGAGCTATTTGTTTTAGTATGTCTGGGTGAAGTTGCCACTCCGTGGGAATTATCTGATTCCGTCGTGAAAGCGAATCCGCTAAGACGTTCAGTACCCCCGGGATGTGTCTGGCCAACACTGATATGTTGTTGTCCCAACACAGACCGAAAAAGATTTCCGCTTGGCTTTGTAATTGCGGAGATCTCGTCCCCCCCTGCTTGTTGATGTAGGACACAACTGTTGTGTTGTCCGTCGCAACTAGCAGGTTCTTGTCGGTCAATACGCTCACCCACGTGCGGATGGCATGTGTCACTGCCATAAACTCCAACACGTTTATATGGTACGAGCGTTCCTCGATTGTCCATAACCCGGATGTCGACTTGGACTCGAGGTGGGCTCCCCATCCTTCCATAGATGCGTCCGTGAACAGGTGATGTGACGGACGAAACGGAAGTAGGGACACACCTGGCATAACGTTGAGTGGATCCAGCCACCATCGGAGGCATTGTTTGACTAGTGGTGTTACAGGTATCCACGGATTCAACTGCCTTTCGACCCATTGATGATTGAAGTAAATCATTAAGGGACGAAGCTGCAACCGCCCTCTTGGAGTTACGTCCTGTGTTGACGTCAAGAGGCCGATTATCGCAGCAAAGTGTAAAGCCCTGGCCTGAGATAACTTGAGGAACTGAGGTATCTTCGTCGTTATCTTTAGCCATCGATCTTCTGGGGGTTTGGCGAGAGCTCGTAGCGTATCGTATTCCACCCCCAGAAATTTGCGCCTTTGTGAAGGAATCAGCTCTGATTTCTCTTCGTGTGGGATGTATCCCAGAGAAGTCAACATCCTTAAGACAAACTGGGTGTCTAGGATTAACTGCTCCTTGCAGGCATTCCTTAGCAGGGAGTCGTCGATATAAAAGTGGTACTTTATACCTAGACTGTGCAGGAATTGTGCCACTGGTGTAAACACTCGTGTGAACACCCAAGGGGAAGTGGATAGGCCGAACGGAAGCACTTGAATTTGGAAGCGTCGTTTGCCGACCATGAATCTCAAGTACTTCCTGTCCCCCAGATGTATCGGGATATGCAGGTATGCATCCCTTAAATCCAGAGAAGTCAGCCATTCCCCTTGTCCGAGTACTGTCCGGATAGACCGGAAGGACTCCATGCGGAAGTGTGGCGGTGGAGTGAGGTAGTCCTTGTTGAGGCGCTTTAGGTTTATAACCATGCGCATCTCGGACGTGTCTTTCTTGGGGACCAGAAAGACCGGCGAATAGAACCCGGGTGACGTGTCCGAAACCGGAAGCTCTATTACAGCTGCCTTCTCTATCAGCTTGTCCACAGAGGACTGTATCGCTGATAGATGACCCGTTCGTAATGGTATACGAGACGGAAGGGGATGAGCAGTCAAGGGAGGAAGCGTGTCGAACAATAGGCGATAGCCGTATCTGATCGTTCGAATGACCCACGCTTCCGTCCCGATCCTTATCCAGTTCCTCCAAAACAACTGCAGCCTTCCCCCTACCGGAAGGTCTAGTTGCTGGGGAACTGGAAACGTTATGTCTCGGTGTTCCCGCCATACCGGAAGCCACCCGGTACGGCCCGAGACATCAGGAATCCTTCTTTGACTGCTTAGATTTCCCCTTACCCTGCTTCTTATGGCCATAGGTCGATACTCTTGGCTCTAAAGAAGCAGGCGCTTGGTTATGCTGTTGGCCGGAAGCACCCTTATTAGCCTTGGAACTAGGCGGGTTCTTCTTAGCCTTCTTCGCCTTTGGACCCGACCCGACCCGGAAGCCATAGGTCTTTTAGACGAAGCACCGGAAGCAACTGACCTGTCATGCTCTATACGATCCATTTCAGGTCGAACTTCGGCAACAGCATCACCAAACAGTAAAGAAGGAGCCGTAGATGTCTCTAGTAGACTCCTCTTTACAGCTTCCGGTGTGTAACTATGCATAAAAGGAATGAAGGCCTTTCTCCTTAAATACACTAGCATAGAAGATAGGTAGGCATTGTGTACCAGTAAATCTTCTACAGCACCGGAAGCAATCTTCTGGTAGTCAAGAACGAGGTTTATACCCTCCTGTAACTGTTCTTGACTCTCCGCGCCCGACAGCGAAAATAAACCATCCTTTATGGCTTTAAGAAACCAGTCGAGGTGATTCGTAATCGCCACTCCTTGTCGAGCAGTTTCCTCAAGTACTGCGGCCTGTTTGTTCGTGCAAGGAACATCCGGATTACTAGGCACTTTAGTATTGCTAGAGCATAAATACTGAAAGTCGCCGTTCACCTCTGCAGACCGGAAGCTAAACGGTGAGTTATGTACGCCGTAACTTCGTGTGTTTGGCTTCTGTACTGGGAACGGACCAGAAGATCCTGCAGGGCGGAAGCGAGCTTTTGGTCTCAACCTTATAGCACGTTCCTCCTGCGTAGTGGGTTCTGCTAACGTTCTATGGAATAAATGGCAGATAGAATGAATAGCAGTTGAGGCCGGCAGCGTGGTAGCCGACCTCGTAACCCGGTTTGACTCTCCTGATTCAGTTTCAATATCCCCCGCATGTGGGACCGGAAGCTGCATATCAGGAATTAAGTCATAGATGCCGGAAATAAGTTCATAATATTTCCTAGCATCCGGATCAGTATTGGTAGGTTCATTCAATTCAGATCTACCGTACTGGTCCCTATCCACTTCCATAGCTTCCGGGGCTTCCTGCCAGGAGGGAGTATTGGAAGGGATAGTCCTCGACAAATTAGCTTCCGGTTTCCTAGACTGTTCAGTCAAAACCGGAAGCAGTGGCGTACTACTTCGGAATTGACTGGTCATCATCTCTCTCAATTCCTTCATTTCCTCACGTTGCTGTTCCATACCGCGCAGTATGGCAGCCAAAGTGGGATCAGTCACTTGAGAGTGGACCGGAAGCAAGGCCTGGCGAGGTGTGTTCACACTCAAGGACCCTCCAGCTGGACGTGAGCACGGCCACTGTAAAGGTCGGTGAACGGGCATACGAGGTCGTAAACCGGAAGCACGTATAGGAGGACGCATCATACGATAAATTCCCGGTCCCGTACCTCGAACACCACCGGAAGCAGATATCTGACCTAAGCCACGCAAGGGCGAAGGTAGACCAGCAACCGGATGCCGCATAATTTGAACTGGTCTGATTGAGGGTTCTTGATAACGCAACTCAGACACAGGCAAAAAATTTGACATATTATGGTTACCTGGATACATACCATACTGCCGTTGTTGCGGGAACCTTAATCTCTGGTGGCCCAGAAGGCTCGTAGACACAAACGTCTCGGCAAGGGAACGAGGAAGGCCACCAGAGTAACCGGAAGCAGGTTGAGAAAATTCAGACAAACCGGAAGCAGCAGTTAAAGGCGTAACTGAGCGACCGGGAAGTCCATGCCTCGACAGCGTCGAGGAAGGTATTTTCCCAACCCCGGACCCAAATGAAAATTTAACATTAGGCTCCTCACTGGTGCTGCCCAAGTTTTCATAATCATAAGTTGACTCCGATCGTGCGATCGGAGTCCCCTGACTTTCCCACGCTAAGCCTGGGTCCGTCACCGATTTCCCTTCATCGTCACATCCAGGTGTCCGCTCAATAGGAATCTCCACTTCCACCGTCGTCGTCGTACCAGATTCCATATCCTCGATTACTCCTTCCACTTGTACCAACCGGGTCGATCCCTTACCTGATTGACCCTTCACCTGGCCTGAAATGGAAGCATCGTGAGCGGGGGGGGGCGTTTGTTTATCTTTATTTACATCCAATAGGCTGACTAATGGAGTCCCAGCTACTGAACTAACAAACCCCCTAGACTCCTCGCCTACATTAGTGCGAGGAGACTGTGCTACATACGTCTCGTTTGCGATATTGGCAGGCATAACGACACCATTCCCTTCGTTAGCTGCCAGAGAACCGGCCAAATAAACCTGGAATATGCCGGGCGCCCACACAATACACTCTTCACAGGCCGTGTCCCATGTACAGATTCTACCCTGGCGGCATGGCGGACACACTGAGTGAAGGTCCTAACTTGGCTTGTCACCTCCACAAGACATGCATGACATTTGAGACATATTATGAGCCATTATTACGCTGATAACTTAGAGAATACTTCCCAAAGGGTTTCTTGCAGGAAATCAGACGTCTGAGGTAATCCAACTGTGAGTAGTTTCGCTAGAAAAGGCACTTTTTCACGGAGTTGACAATGTTTACTTCCAGCCCTACGAAGCAGTAGAACAAGAAGGAAGTAGAATTGTGGGTAGCTATGCAATCAGGTGACTAGCAGGGGAGATAACTGTGTCATTTAAATTCTTACTGTGATATTTCCTGTAGACAAGAAATGCAAAGAGTGGAAGTGAGGTAAGTTTTCAGCGCAAATAACTGCTACCTTTCTACTATAGTACTATATACATGAGCAGTGTGACTAACGTCACAGGACCTACGAAGTACAGTAGGCATTAGGACTCGAACGCGAACTGAACTCTTGGAAATCCCCACCCCCAGTTGAAATCCTGCCTATATTAAGATGGGCACCGCCCAATTAGGTCAGCTCAGAACTTGTTGGTAACAGTCTCCTAATGCGCCTTCATTCCAAAATAAATAATGATCGCCGATTTAATTTTACAATTTTTTAATTAAAGGAAACAGATTGAATAATATAGGTTCAGTAGATTTCAAGCTTTACGTGTGAAAATACATTTACATATCTTTAATGGTTTTCAGTGCCCTTGTCAAGGATCAAAACAACTTTTTGAATCGCATTATTTTCCCAACAATACAACAAATTTTTATATATAGTACTATAGTAGAAAGGTAGCATTTATGTAGTTTACGGTAATTCAACTCAAGACCAACACCTTCTCTGCACAAGATAATAATGATTCTATGTCATTCTCCTGGGCATAACCGGTACAAAGACATACAGTGGGACAGGGTATTTTTAGCTGTGGGTAATTTGACCTGAATTTGAAGCTGATGTGGCCAATGTGAAATAGGATACACGTTAAAGGCTACAGTTCACATATCTATAACAATATACTGAAGTGTTAATTATCAATCTAATTTAAATCAGAATTATTTCAGATCAGAACTTGCTGATAACAATGCCCTAATGCATGTTCATGCCAAAAATCAAGGTTCTAATGTCAACGGTTCTCCTTCTTTTGCCGACGAAAGAATTCGGATGGACTCACTCATTACCGGACAATTTGCGATCTGTAGCCTACTTCGT